>CM075191.1:6745554-6785554 GCA_037577475.1 Chaunax sp. Z400 | reverse complement strand
AAATGAACATGTTAAATTAAATCCATGTTGAACATCTCTGGTTTAATTTGTGATGTCTGTCCTCAAGTTAGGATAAGATAAGCTGCACTTTATTGTCCCCATGGGGATATTCTTTCTCTGCATTTGAACCAGCAGCCCTTCTAGCACCCGGGGAGCAAACTGGGGTTCAGTATCTCACTAAAGTGTGCTTCAACGTGTAGACTGCAGGGGACAGGGATCAAACCACCAAACTTCCGGTAGACTATTTTTTAAACTAAAGCAAAAAGGCTGATGCCCCTTTACTTAAACACTAGGTGTCAGCCTTATACACATCACTATCACCTGAATCCTACCTGAGCAGACAACCACACACACCACTGTGCCTGCATACCTACCTCTGACTTGACATGTTGACAGCTGCCTAACAGTCGTACATTTTCATATCCCTCTCCTTGTTTTTCTGAACTCCATCGCTCTCTCATGACAGGCCTCAACGTGCACTGTCCGCCTCCTGAGAGCTCATGCTAATTCCTGCGCCGTGATTTGTTGTTTTCTGCAGAGTAATGTGTGCCCACTGTGCAATCTGATTGGCTTTTTCAGTGACCCTGAAGGTTTGAGGGGGAGCGGGCTTCCACTGTTACCACAAAGAGAAAGTGAGAAGTAGATTTTAATGAGAGCGGTTGCAACGGCTGCAAAGAAGACAGGAGCACAGACAGGAAGTTAGAAAGGTAAGTGGCATTATGTGATGGAAAAATAACAAGGCAAGGGAGAGAAGAGATATCCCAGAATGCCTTGGTGGATCCTGCAAACAGGTAGGTGTTACATACTGCAGCTGCTGCAAGGCAAAGAACACAAGGGCTCTCTGCGTGTGTGTCTGGTTGTCTGCTTTCTAAAAGTAAGCTGACGTCAGGCTTTCATTTGTTCTTTTCTTTACTTTTTTCAAGAACTTGTGCAGATAAAAACATGTAGAAGCATGTGTGCGTGTGTGTGTACATATCTGATGGTATGTAATCTGTGTCGTTTCTGTCTTTGCTGTTCAGACATGAGTAATCGCTCTATCGCCTGGTGGCTGAGACAGATCGGCCTGTCCCAGTACACCAAGACACTAGAGAGTGAATATTACGGTCTGGAGGTATGTGAATTTGTAAACTGTATTTCTTCTTTCTTATGTTCTGTGCTTCAGTCTTCACAATCTTCTATTCCTCTGTGGTTCTTTCTCATTTGACCTGATTCTGTTTATCGCCAGGGTTTGCTGAATGTAACGGATGGAGAGCTGAAGGATGCAGGGATAGAGGATGCAACACACAGAGAAACGATTCTCAGTCAGCTTTCAAGGCTCCGACAGACATTGGACCCACACTCTGGTGACACTCACCGGCCACTTACAAGCCCACTATTGGACTAATCTTTAATCCTCCAGACATTATTTCAGTAATAATTTAATTATATTTTAATATAACCATGATTAAAATCAAATATTTCAATAATGTTGCTATTTATTTTAAAATATTTTATCACCCCCCGTAATAATGAACTAAAAGCCCAACAGGCCCTCTTCATTAAATCTAAAGACAACAACAATGGCTGCCCTCCGGCTTCTGTTCATATGAGTGAAAAATATCATGGATCCACCGCTTAATATTGATCGACTCCAAAATTGAATGGTTCCATTTTTGGCACATGAAGTACTGAAAGAAGCCCTAAAAGAAGTGAGAGAAATTTGAATGAAATTTGAAATTTATGGATCTTCCCTTTATCTGGATCCACTCCAGATGTTGTTCCATTGAACAAAAGTGAAAAGAAATTCCTGGATCTGCATTTTAATCCAGATCCGGTAATTCCTTGTCATACCCAATCCACCAAGTTTCATGAAAATTCATCTAGTAGTTTTTGTGTAATCCTGCTAAAAGACAGATAGAAATGACAATTGTCATTGTCATTGTAGATTCCAAAAGCTAGTAAAGATATGTCCAAACCTAGGCCCAGGTGCTCCAACAACTATTTTATTATTTTGATATTCTTTTATTGTTGTAAATATGCTTGATTTTCCTGTCTCGCAATGGTAAAAGAAACAAACAAACAAAAAAATCCTCAATCCACCTCTAGATACAGCAAGAGACGCGACTGCTACACGTATTCATTTCAAAAAGTAGTTTATTAAGGTTGTTGATGTGTAAATATGTTTGTGTATTAAGAAACAAAGCTAAAAATAAACTCAAATAATAAACTCTTATGATTGAATCATCCTTTTAAACTTGCAGAGAGCAGCATCTGTTGAAACCATTCATGCTTATCATGTACACGTTTATCAAGTCAAATCTATTCAGGCTGTTTATTGGCTTCCTTTTGCTTAGCATAATTTAAAAACACTGAATGTGAAAATTTAGATGGGGAGATGTGAATGAATGATGAGCTTAAAAGTTAATCAGTGGTTTGCTTGTACTGAAGGTGTTTTTTTTATATATGCAGTACTGTACATGCACACCAGTTTTGGGGAATACGCTCTTTATCCTGGAGACTGGAATCATGTGGAAACAGCTAAACTGGCTCTTTTTAAAGCTCACCAATTAACACTTTACCTCCTGTTTGTTTCAGCTTCATATTTAATGGACAGTCTTTGTCTTTCTACAAGAAAGTAAATAAGCATAGAGTATTTTCTAAAATGTCAAACTATTCCTTTACAATGTGCTCTTGTCATCTCAGGTGTGCAAGTTGGGCGCAGGGTGAGCCGAAAGTACTCCCTGGGATCGTCTATGGATCTGGTGAGACCACAAAGTTGCCACTATACACCAACACAAACTTATAATTGCACAAAACAATGGATCGCCTCTCCGAACAAATGTCAGTGTAATCAGCGAGCCGAGGACACACACTTTGGCTATGTCCACACTGCAGGCCGCAAAAAAAATCTGATCTTCTTTCCTCAGCTGTTCACATTCATTTTATATGTGACCTGTATCTGACAGCAGTGTTAGCAGATCTGTACCATAACACATTCATTTCTTGCATTACTGTAACGTGGTGACGGTTCATCAGCTGCTTAGGGCAAAAGTGTAATTTGATTGACACATTTTCCCATTTATCTATTAAATTTGCAACCTCATGTCTCCCACTTGTCGTTGTTCCGATCCTCCATGTTTGACTTTGTCCACCTTTGCTGATAAATCATTGATGTGAGCGTGCTCAGTGTGAGAAACGCCACATGAAATCTGATGTGACTGTTCACGCTGCTGTCACAGCAGCAGGAGTCAGAAACATATCTGATATATATGAAAGTGGCCCAAATCGGAATTGAAAAGATCAAATTTCATGTGATGTGTGCTGTTCACACTGTCCTGAAAGAATCTGAGTTACATATGAGCAAAAAAAAAAAAAAAAAAATCACATTTGGGCGACTTTTGCCCGCAGTGTGAATTTAGCTTTCCATATGTGGAATAAATGGGAAGATGGTTCAATAAAGCACTTTGTCGCCTTCTTTCCCTCACAGCTCACAGACCGTCACCATACTACTGTTACCACAGCAGACAATTTAAGACATGAATGCCTGCACTGCTAATTTATTCATTTTGATTATTGACTGTTTTGCCAATGGCCTTTTCAGTTATTTGACAGCATGCTTGTTATAAATGTGATATTAAGGTACAGATCTATTCACATTGATGTCCAGGGGCGGATCCAGGAGCGGGGACAGAGGGACACCGAATGGCCCCTGAAGTGCCCCGTCCTGATTTCGTGGATTCTTATTGCATGTTGATGTTATCAATCTGGCACTGCATACTGTTATTGACTGAAATGTTTCACAACTATCAGTTGAGAATTATTACTTCCTATGATTTTTTACGTAGACAACGTGCTTGAGCAAGGCACTATTTGGAAAATGTATTCAATTATGTGTGTCTTTGTTTAATGCTACTGAGCCAACAACAAACACGGAATAACTGGTGAAATATATACATCTTACTGAAAAAGGAAATTTGTATGGATTTTGGACACACACTTGGCCCCTCTGTGTAAAATGTGGCCCCTTTATGGGCCCTAATTTAGAAAAATCCAAGCTCTGCCACTGCTGATGTCAAATACGTGTCACATACAAAGATGAATATGAACAGACAAGGCAAAAAAAAAATCAGATTTAAGAAAAATCAGAATTGTGTCACTCTCAACTGCACTGTGAGCCTAGCCCTCATCCTATTTCCTGTAGGTGAAGCTGAGGAAGGATCTGTTTCGTCAGAGCGTTCTGCCCCGCCTCCAACGCTCTGGTAAAAAACACCGCCTTTCGGCCTCCTGCTCCCAGCTCCGCCCCCTGAATGAGGACAACGCTTTAAGTGAGACAGTGCACTGTCAAGACAGCAAACACAAGTAAGCCGACCCTCGATGTGTGTTGTTTGTGTGTGTGTGTGTGTGTCAGGCTGTGATAGTGATTGTGGATCTGTGTGTGTGAGAGATCCACTTCCTCCAGGGTGGAATCTCAGATCTGGATAATAATTAACCAGTGCCTCATAAAATACATGTCAGAGTGTGTGAAGTGAAGGTGGTGTGCTCAACAATACGTTGTCTATAAATATCAGCCTATACACAATATGACTGGTGGACATAAACTAATATCATGATCTTATTTGACTTGTATTTGTAAAACCAATAGATTGTGATGACTAACATTAAACAACACACCTCTGACCTTTGCTACCTTAATATTTTTGACATACCCTCCAATGAGAGGTGAAGGCCAGTGTCTGTCTGTTTAGACCTAAATTACAAATAGACATGTTCATTTTTAGGCGATTGCTAGTGCACATAATACATTTTGGGTTTTGCATGTTCTGGTTATGAAATCAAAATCTGAGATTTCTGTTGTCATCAGCATACAGCTGTCTTTCCACAAACAATATTCCAGTAACTGTGTCACCCTGGTGAATCTGTGCACCATGCACTAAGGTGGATTCCTTACTGCTGTGACCTTTGGTTTGATTCCAGCCAGCCTGGGCCCTTTGCTGCTTCTCCTCCCCAATCTCTCCCCCCTTTTCTCTCCGTCACTTCATGTCTCCATCAAGTAACGGCAAAACGCACCAACAAGTTCCAGGAACTCTAGATAATCCACAGACCTCATTGTAAACTACTTTCTACCGATAATTGTCCACGTGAAAATGTTTGACAAAAAGGTTTTTGTGTTATCAGAAGTAACCACTGGCATTACCTCCAGCCAGGAGGTTATGTTTTCACCCATGTTAGTTTTTTGTTTGGTTGGTTTGTTTGTTGTTTGGATGGATCACGCAAAAACTCCAGAATGGATTTCCAAGATACTTGGAAGGAGAATGAGTCTTGGGGCAGAAGAATAGAACCCATTAAATTTTGGTGAGGATCCAGATATAAAGGTAGGCCCTGGATTTTTTTTTTTTGCACTTTCTTTAACATTGCGAGATAGGACATTTTTCAGGATTTTAAAAAATGACGGGAGGATATAGTCATCGTGTGGTCCATCTGTCTGTCTGTCTGTCTGTCTGTCTGTCCCTACATTATTATTTTTTGTCGGGAGCAAATCTGGCCAACTGTACATACAAGATTCACTAAACGTTACGCATGTATTAACTATTACGCATTATTAACTTTGATATTTTCAATTTTCAACAACTTTTATTTTTAATGGATCTTTAAGGCGAGTCTGAAGGCTGGTCATCTTGCCAGGACCATAACTGGCAAACTAGACATTCAAGCTTAACCAAACCTTACATATATATTTACCATAATAAGTACAATAGTTGTGCCTTTTGATATTTACAATTTTCTACAACTTTCATTTTTTGTTGTTTCTGTGGAAAACTGATTTTCAAGGTGAGCCTCGATGGTGGTAATTATGTCTGGAGCATATCTGGCAAACTGTATGTTCTAGCTTCACCAAACTTCACTCACATCAATCAGTGTAGTTGTACCTTTTGAAATTTTGAATTTCATTCAAATTTTATATTGTGTGGTTTCTTTGGGAAAATGTTGTTTAAGGTGATGCTGAAGGGGCTCATTTTTTTCCCCAAACTAGCCTTTTTGTTCTTGCTTCACACGATAAAACTTTGTGCCTTTTAAGATTTAGATTTCTCTACAAATCTTATTTTTTAACTTTTCAATGAAAAGATGATTTTAAGGTGACTCTAGGGGTTGCTCCTCTTCTGCATACATCCAAAACAATGGGTGATGTGTCATACACTGATGAATTTGTTGGGTAATGTTTTGGTTTACATTTATTAAAGAACGTCCATGGGGGGGGGGGAACATGCAGGAATTAATTCTTAGTTCTGTATTTGTTCATGTTTTCTGCCCTGAGAACAGCGCGCGTTGGGTTATTATTCTGTAATAAAAGTCAGTGAGCTGAGCTCTTCGCAGCTAAATCAGCACCATGTGTGGGCTTCACCTTCACATTCCATTAGCTGCCTACCGTCTGAAGCTGATTGCCAGGTGAAGCCAGCGCGGCTTGTGTCGGCATCCGAGGAATGCCAGACAGATATCGGTGCTCCAGCACTGAAGCCTGGGGCGGAGAGAAGGAGAAGGAGAAGGAGAGCTCGGGACAACCTGTGGGAACTCGTCCTAACTGCGCAGGGACGGAGGAGGAGGAGGAGGAGGAGAGGAGAGGCTGGGAGGGACCGGAGCGGAGAAAAATTGAACAGTATCATTTGTCGGCTGTTGTTTGGTGGTGTCAGCCTGGACAACAAGTGGTGAAACATGTCCGGGACGAGGGAGCTGTGAAGGGGGCTGACAGGTACAGGTAGGACCGCTGCCATTAGACTCTGAGAGACACGAGATTTTGATTGCTGACCTAAGTTCGGTGAAGTGCTTTCTCAATATTTACTCCTACTTTTGTCTTATCCAGCTGTAAAAATATCGCTTTAGCCTTTTCTTTTTCTTTTTTTTTTAGCCCTAAAAGTCTACTTTACTCCTTGCTACTTGTAGCATTGTAAGCTAACGTGAAGTGTTGCACAATCTTGAAGCACCCTGCCTCAGAAGACTGTGTCAAGAGTAAATAAGTAACAGTAATGCTAGCTTTAAAGTATCAGATTACACAGAGGAACGACAGTAGGCGCGTGAAGCTTAATGAGATACTTTGATACATAGTTAAACATGTGGTGTCAGGTTGCATTTCTCAAAAGTGGCCTCCAGCACGTTACACAGGTGTTTCTGCTGTGTTACCTTCAGGCCAACGCCCGTCGGACAGGATGTTGGACTCTTACCCCAAAACAAATTAAAAATCTGAGATTTATTTATCCGGGTCTCTGTGCATGTGTCATATGCATCTGCTTTGTTAGTGTTGAACACACAGCGAGGTTACAACTGTTGCTATTTCATTATGTGCAATTAGCTACATTGTAGCTTTCATGAAAGTAACATTTATTGCTGTTCTGTTGTGTGACCGAATTCGGTTTTTTTTCCAGATAACCCTAATAAAGCGTGGCGTGTATGTGTGCATGCATGTGTCTTTTAATGTACTCTACTGACGGTACATGTTCAACGTTGTTTCCACATGTCCACAGAGAGAGGTAGACTTAGATGTAGCTTCACTACAAGGGGTATTTTGTTCATGAGATTGCTGGGAGTGTCTGTCCAGCCCTTGCTGAGCTGCACATCTGTGAGGCTTGTGTTAACAGCGGCAGGAAGGTGGAAGCTTTGGGAGGAAGGAAGGAGGAAAAAGAGGCAGGCTATTAAAAGTCCCTCAGTTTGTGTGGCGTTAATGACAGACACAAACCTTCGCAGTGGCATTCCATCCTTGTCCCGTTCATGTTGGGTCAAGGAAAAACATGGCAGCATTTTCTGTGGCTCCCTGGGGTTTCGTTTAGTAGCTCCAAATCACCTCTTTCTTGTTTTTCAGCAAGAGGAAGAGTGTCAGTGCATACTTTAGCCAGCTGAAGGTAAGCTGTGAAGCAAACACCCTCTGTGTCTTTCACTTGCTCTGTGCAGCTGCCTCTGTTTTACATTACTTTGCTTCATGCCTCTCTGCACATTCAAAACGTTGGTGCGGAGAACGTGCAGAGTAACTCTGGCCACGGCTGAGATGCTGCTGCTGTGTGTTAAAGGTGTTTGGTGCTCAGAGAGAAATGGAGTCGCTGAAGAAAGAGCTGGAGGAAGAGCTGAAGCTCAGCACCGAGGAACCGACAAGCCATGCATGGTACCACGGACCGCTGAGTCGAGAGGTGCTCAATGGACCATACTAGTCTCGCTGTATTTACACTTAATAGAACATTTTTATTCTCACAAATTAAGGAATAGATTGGCTATTATTGGGAGATGCACTCATTTGCGTTTGTGAAAAGGATTAGATGAGAAGATCAACACCACTCTCATCTTTGGACGATTGAATATTCAGCTGGAGCCAGCAGATGATTAGCTCTGCACCTCCTTGAGTCTCATCACCATAAGTCACCGCTAATGGCCAGCACATAACCCTGTTTTTGTATTTTTTTTTTTTACACCACTGGTTTGCATGGATTGAACCAACCAACAAACAAGATATAACATATTAATTAGTGTGCTTCAAATGGGCTGATACATTTAGATTCTTTAGGACAGAGCCTGGCTAGCTGTTCCCCCTTGTATCCAGTATTTATGCTAAGCTAAGCTATTCGGGGGATGGCTTCAGTTTCAAACACTCAGTTGCCAGTTTATTATATACACACAACTTAAACGAATACAGTTAAACCATTTATATGAATAAGTCTAGAATAAGTAACACAAACAGTCTAATGCAATACATCAAATGATAACCACAAACTATAGTCTGCAAAAGTATCATAAAGTTTACTCGACAACTCTTAACAGCTTCAACAAAATCTGAATATTTTAACAGCCATAAAGGAATAATTATACTTACCACAGAGACATGAGAGTGGTTTTGTTTTTTTCATGTAACTAAGCAAGAAAAAAAGTGTACTCCCAAAATATTGCACCATTACTTAACTATTAATAAACTTTTGTGCACTAAGACCAACTTCCACTGGGCCTTTTGCTATATGCAGTTCAATATAACACACATGTGAAGCTCCATGCCAGCTGAGCCACTTAACCTCTGCTGACTTGTCTCCAGGCTACAGAATCTCTGCTTGAGAGGGACGGAGACTTCCTAGTCCGGGACTCAAACTCGGCCCCGGGTGACTATGTTATGAGCTGTTTTTGGAGGAATGGGCCCTTGCACTTTAAGATCATACGAGTCATCCTTCGTCCTAAAAAGGTTTGTCTGTCTTTTTTATATCTATGTGTGGAGGTGATCAATGCACTGGTCTAATAATTGAAGCTCTAATACTAAATAGTTGTGAGGATTCTTTGCTTTTATCTGTTATACGCTGTATTATTGTTAGTTTAATGTTTTGGGTTTTTAGTGTTGGTCAGGTTTATTACGGACTGTACTATTTATTACTAACTTTTATTTTGTATTGCTTGACTATTTATTATTGTCCTGTGTGATTATGTGTTATCGTTTTTAACCTTATCTTGTGTTTTCCTTCCATCACTGAAAGAGATACACTGAATTTTGTTGTACAGTTTTGCAATGACAAGAAAGCATTCTATTCTATTCTATTCTCTTCTATTTTATTCTGTTCTATTCTATTCTACTCTATTCAATGCTATTCTATTCTATTGTATTCTATTTTATTCTGTTCTGTTCTATTCTATTTTATTCTGTTCTATTCTATTCTACTCTATTCTATGCTATTATATTCTATTGTATTCTATTTTATTCTGTTCTTTTCTATTCTATTCTATTCCATTCTCCTCTGTTCTGTTCTGTTCTATTCTATATTTGTGAGATCTGGGACCTGTTTACTGTTTTCCAATATTTTTCAGTCTAAATGATTAGTCAAACAATTGAATTTGTAATATCTTTATGCTAATTTAAGGATAGCTATGACTGCTGTTGAGGACATTTATTTTGTATTGTCTTTCCTCATTTATTTTGACATATTTAATTGCTTTATGTAGGGCATATCTAATTGCCTGTCCACCTCTTGTAGGTAAATCAGAAAAATAGCTTAAATGTCTGTCAGAATATTGCAACCAAGTCAAAAAGTGCCAGTCAGCAAAAACTGAACGTTATAAGCTAGAATTTCTTGCAGTGCTCTTATTTGAGATTTAATTAGATTTTACAGGTGAACATATTAAACTTTGTTGTCATAAATAGACTGTCTGTGTAGATCATAAAGCCAACAAACCATCTTTTGAGTATCTGTTACTGTTGTTGAACTATTCAATTGAAAGGCTCTGCTTGATATGTGTATTCCTTCATCTGTGCGACAGGGCTACTCTCGGGAGCTGTTCCAGTTTGAAGAGGATCGCTTTGACAATGTTCCCGCTCTGATCCGATTCTACGTGGGTGGGCGTCGGCCCATCTCCCAGGCCTCAGGTGCTGTGATCTTTCACCCGATCACACGTACCCTTCCTCTGCGTGTTATCGCTAAGCGACATGCTGAGTCCAGCAGCAGCAACAGTAGTAGCAGTAGAGGTGCAGGGGGAGAAAAACACACCAAATCCAACAAAAGACGCAGCTTCAGCTCTGCACACGCCGACACACTGCAGGCCATCAATCCACTGCTAAGGTGGGAGGAAGTCTGTTGAAATGTACTGTCATGCATTGAAAGACACTGCACACTGTACACAAGTACAAATACATTTGCTGATGGGCTTTTATGCATGGCAGGAGTGGAAGTCAGCCTGCTAACTTGGAGAACCTGGGACGGAGGCCTTCACTCCAGTCTGCACAATCTGAAAGCAACCTACGAACTGGTACATTACCATTACCATAACTGCATGCAGCTCTAACGGTTTAGGTTGTGTATCCCATGAGCAGAGCATTTCGCTTACAGCTCATGTGAAACTCTTTCCAATCCTATTCCATCTGTATGCACAGATAGGCCAGAGTCTCCTCTTTAAAATTCATATAAATGCCAATACTTGCTGAAAGATGAAAAGAAATCCATCTTGAAATATGGGTTTGATTTTTGTTTATTACCTGTTTACATACAGCAAAAATAGTTTCCCCTCAACTAATATACATGATTACAGGAAGTACAGATACTGAAGGGTGATTCAGTAGGTCAACACACTCTGTAGTAGTAAGTATAGCCATATGGAATTTGTTGCCTCATTATTATGAATGAGCTGCAAAGCTGTTTTCAATAAGCTTGTGAAACACAAACAATATCAACAAAATTACTCTAAACAACATCGGATATGTGGCATAACTTCTGAAACACTTCCAATAAACATTTTTGGACATTTGAACCATGACAGAGACATAACTGAGCTCATTTTCAACCCACAATGCCTCCAGTAGCCATTAGTGGTCAGCCTGTATTTTATTTCCATGCTTGATTTAAGAGGATATAAAAGCATAGCGCATAACCTTCATGAGAAACATGGAAAGACACAGAAACCCCACATCTTTGTGTTGTTAATCTGTTACTCTTCCTCGCTCAGGTGTTCCACAGGGCATTAAGTCAGAGGACACTGGCACCGCCCCCATCTCTCCTGTGTTTCGCACAGGCAGCGAACCCCTGCTGAGCCCACGACCACGAAACACACGCCCCTCCCATCCAGGTAGCACACACACTCCCATTTTCTTATTTTAACTTGTACAGATAGGTGTTGTTCCTGCTCGACTCAAGACTGCATCTCCACCGGTGCCTATTCGATTGGCTGCAGGGGACCACCATTCACGGATATCTCACCCCTTATCCCGGAACATCTCCTGGTGGCGGGGCGGTGAACAGGGACGCTTCACCTCCCCATGTCTTGTCCTGCCTCCTCAGCCAGAGCCAAAAGCTTGCCTTCTCTGCCTCTTCGTCTCCCTCCCTGGTTGCTTTGTTCAGCACTCTTGGTCTTTGAGTAGGCGTGTTGGTGAGCCTCCCACAAAGCCTCCAGCGCCAACCTCCACTGACGGTCTTGCATTCCATCCACCTTTCCTGCACTCTGCAACCAAGACAGCAGACTTTCCCCTCTTTCTTTCACAGGCTGCCTGCACCACGGCACTGTGAGCTCAACCAGCAGCACTGATTTTTTTGGCTACAGCCCACAGCACCATGTTTGGCCACAGTGTAGTGCTGCAGATCTCACCTGGGGAATAGAGTTGCCTGCTCAGATCCCCTTCATCCGCCACTCCACCCCTGGTGGCAGGAGCTTCGGTGCTGGTCTCCTGATGATGATGTCTGCAGCTCCTCACCCTGAGGAAGTGGAAGACAGACATGGAAATAAATTAAATTATCTTTTATCCATTGGTTGTGTGATGGAGGGGTTGCATCCTTCCATTTAAATAGAAGTGAGCATCTAGCTAATAGAGAGAGAAAGGTAATAACCCCCCCAGAAGTGAGCCGGGACATTTAAATCAGAGGGGGCTGAGAATACAGCAAAGATACCAATCGTGGGAGTGGGCGTAATAATGCAGCCATAGGATTTTATTTCCTGATAATTTTCATGTTTTTTTAGTTTTTTTATTTACTTAAGAACTGCAGCACCACATTTTTACACTCAGGTCCTCACATTATTTCTGTGAATTTGTTGGTTTTATCAACCTGAAGGGAGTTTCATTGTACAATCAAAGCTCTAGTACTTTAGGACCGATATCCCCACCAGAATTTCATTCCTGACAGTTTGGAGATAAACTTTAATAAACCTCCATGTTTTGAAGGAAAATTGTTCCGCTTTTTTAAAGGTCTGTCATTTCAGAGGAGTTTCTTTTGAATATTCAGGCACTAATTACTGGTGAATTAGAGATCAAATTTCTGGGAGTTATTTTAGTTCAGTATATTGTGTTTGTCAAGTTGTCAAAAGCAGTTGAATCCTTAATGCCACCATTCTAATTAAACAACACTATAAGATGTTAAAGGATTTTCATGTATGATCTCAGTTTTATAATATGCTGGTTATGGCCTTAATAACATTTGATACAGAGGAGACTACAGTAGTTACAGGTCAGGTGTTCCGTCTGTTTCTCTTAACGTTTCTGGGACTCAGTCTGTGCTTATGAACGACACACTTATGAATCCATCCTCCATCCCTGCAGGAGGTGGTGTAACACTGCGAGGTTCAGATGGACAGCTACACCCCAGAGCTCCTCCTAAACCTCTCAGGGTGTCTGCTATTTTCCCAAACGCCGTCCCTCCCCCACCCACTCGCCGGGACAACGACCCCTCCTCTTTCTACGATGAGCTGGTCGTCCAGGTAAAGAACCCGTCACAGTTCACTTATAGCTCAGTTGATCTCTCTCTATTGGGGAAAACGAGGAAGGCCTTAAATATACGTGAAGAGTTTATGTCCACTTCCTGTTGCATCCAGGTGCCACAGTCCAGGCAGAGGGGTCATGTGGACCGTCTGCGTGCAGAGGAGAAGTGGCAGAGCCGCGCCCATCTCACTGAGACTTCCTTTGGCTTCCTGGAGGCACAGCAGAGCGAAGCATCACCACAACTGCCATTGCTGCCCCAGAAGAAGACGGCAGTGGAAGTGGAAGATTGGCATTTTGAAAAGCCACATGTTTGTATAAAGATTTATTTATTTTTTTACACTTGATAGTTCTAACATTTGCTTCTGTTCTACATAAATATGAAGGCGATCAAATATTTTCAAGTACTTCAACAGTGTTTTGTAAGTACAGTATAGCTTCTTAATGACAAACCATCTATTCTTAACATTTTTGAAGTTAAATTAATTTTTAAATATATGCAGCCATTTTTTTTCTGTTCATTTCCATTTTCAGTTGTGTAGTCAATAAAAGCTGTTTCAGAGCAAAGCAGTTCAGAAATTTCAAATCAATCTGCAATTTAAATGTATGTAGTAGTAGTAGTAGTATCTAGTAGTAATAGTATTTGAATATCTAGTAGTAATAGTAACAGTAATAGTGTTTGAATATCTAGTAGTAATAGTAACAGTAATAGTTTTTGAATATCTAGTAGTAATAGTAACAGTAATAGTGTTTGAATATCTAGTAGTAATAGTAATAGTAACATTACTAGTATTTGAATATCTAGTAGTAATAGTAACAGTAATAGTGTTTGAATATCTAGTAGTAATAGTAACATTACTAGTATTTGAATATCTAGTAGTAATAGTAACAGTAATAGTATTTGAATATCTAGTAGTAATAGTAACAGTAATAGTTTTTGAATATCTAGTAGTAATAGTAACAGTAATAGTTTTTGAATATCTAGTAGTAATAGTAACAGTAATAGTTTTTAAATATCTAGTAGTAATAGTAATAGTAACATTACTAGTATTTGAATATCTAGTAGTAATAGTAACAGTAATAGTATTTGAATATCTAGTAGTAATAGTAACAGTAATAGTGTTTGAATATCTAGTAGTAATAGTAACAGTACTAGTATTTGAATATCTAGTAGTAATAGTAACAGTAATAGTATTTGAATATCTAGTAGTAATAGTAATAGTAACAGTACTAGTATTTGAATATCTAGTAGTAATAGTAACAGTACTAGTATTTGAATATCTAGTAGTAATAGTAACAGTACTAGTATTTGAATATCTAGTAGTAATAGTAACAGTAATAGTATTTGAATATCTAGTAGTAATAGTAATAGTAACAGTAATAGTATTTGAATATCTAGTAGTAATAGTAACAGTAATAGTATTTGAATATCTAGTAGTAATAGTAACAGTACTAGTATTTGAATATCTAGTAGTAATAGTAACAGTAATAGTATTTGAATATCTAGTAGTAATAGTAACAGTAATAGTATTTGAATATCTAGTAGTAATAGTAATAGTAACAGTAATAGTATTTGAATATCTAGTAGTAATAGTAACAGTAATAGTATTTGAATATCTAGTAGTAATAGTAACAGTACTAGTATTTGAATATCTAGTAGTAATAGTAACAGTAATAGTATTTGAATATCTAGTAGTAATAGTAACAGTAATAGTGTTTGAATATCTAGTAGTAATAGTAACAGTAATAGTGTTTGAATATCTAGTAGTAATAGTAACAGTACTAGTATTTGAATATCTAGTAATAATTGTAACAGTAATAGTATTTGAATATCTAGTAGTAATAGTAACAGTACTAGTATTTGAATATCTAGTAGTAATAGTAACAGTAATAGTATTTGAATACTGTTGGTTTTAGGGTGTTGGGTCGCTCAAAAATAGCAATGACTGTTTACAGACCAAATAATGAATTGCTTAATTAAAATAAAGATGCATCACACAACTCAAATCTTAAGATTTTGATAATCAATTTTCATAAAATAAACTATATTTGATTTGTATTAATGTTCTAAGACTCCTATCATCCTGACACAGTAAGAAATAATGTATAGAAATGTTATTTTGATCGCAAGCTGATCAGGATCTTTAAAATGTGTGTAGCTACCAATTTGAGCTACACTGAATACCTGCAACCAAAACAACATAACAAAAACCTTTATATACTCCTATGGTCATGTTAAGCTGGACCTTTACTTTTGTCAAACAGTCTTGAGAAAACATAAGCAACTATCTACATGTTTCTAACCTCTGACTGAATTGGCTGCATTACTGACTCGCTCTTTGCCACCAGGTGTCAGAGTGATACTATATGTGACAGTTTATAACAGGTGCAACAGCACTGTGGTCTGTTCTAATATCCTTCTTACACCATGACAGGTAGAGTTGGAATCATGTTTCCAGTTGGACCAGTTTGAGTCACTGCTCTTGCCGGAGAACAACAGACCTCTGGAGCCCAGCGTCCTGCTGGCACTCAAAGAGCTCTTCAACCGATCAAATGCTGACACCACCGCTCTGCACATGCTCTCTGTTGACTGCCAGGTAGATCCTAGTCAGCTAACTTTGCTAAGTACATCTTCAAAAGTGATACTGGTTTTATTTTTGTTGTTTGCACACTTAATAAATGCAATGCAAATCAAATATTTGCCATCCTATCAAATGCAAATAATAGGATAAAACTAGCCTATTCTGAACTATAATAACATCTGCCAAGGACTATAGTCCACTTGATGATGATGATGATAATGATGATATGCAAATCTGTGAGCCCAAATATATGTCTGCATATATTTTCAAAAACTTTAGAATTATACTGATATGGAAAAAAACAGGATAATTTTCACACTTTATGTTTTTATGTGTTTGGTTGGATAGTGATGTCTGAGGTGGATTATGTTTCATATGCACCACACCATTCATGGTAACCACATCTGGATTACACATGCCAGAGGAGTTGAGCTCAATTTGCCAGACTTTGGCATAACAATTGATTCTATGGTGCTTTCACACAGTACCTGTTTGGTTTGGATAAAATGATGTGCTTGCCCGGTTAGTGTGGTTCATTTGGGCCAGTGTGGACCCAACAACCTGTACAACCTGTCAAGCACAGGATCTGTGATACTACATATGTGATTTTAACACTATATAATGTCAAAAACTGATTGTAATCTTATTTTTGTGAGTAAAGGTCAAGAAGTGTTTCTTTTTCATTCAAGTCCAAAATTTAATTTGGATAAAAATATGGGTTCTGGTGTCGTGGTTCTGCAGGTAGCACGCATCATTGGGGTTACTGATGAGCAGAAGAGGATTATGGGAGTTGGATCAGGGCTGGAGCTCATCACTCTGCCACACGGACAACAACTACGTCAGGATTTATTAGAAAGGTGAAAAAGCTGACACACTGAAACAAATGGAACATTAGATTAAATTGGTTCACACACATTGTAAAAAAATCATATTCTCTCACTTGTCTTCACTTGTATATCCACCCATGCAGGTATCTATTAATCTCTGATTGTTGACATGACTGCTGAATTTAGTTTGTGGAGCTGAAAACATTCAAAAATTAATTTATGGTGTTTGATGCATTTTTTAATTTCTGTGAGTCCCACACAAATCCATCCCCCTCTATAGTTTATGGGTGGATAGATGGCACCACTAGGAAGTGTGAGTTATCCCCTGCCAACTGCCTTATTCTATGTTCTGCTTCCTCTCCCTCCCTCACATTCATACACATCTCTAAAACATTAATCTTGCATTTCTAGGCATCATCTAATAGCACTGGGGGTTTCAGTGGACATCCTGGGCTGCACAGGGACCGTGAGCCAGAGGGCGACTGTTTTACATAAGTTTATCTTACTGGCTCAGGCCCTGAAAGAACATGCCCACAACCTCTACTCCTTCTCAGCTGTGATGAAGGCTCTGGAGATGCCTCAGGTGGGATAATTATGATAAACATGTTCCTGCTCAGTGCAAACATAAGCGAAGTTTAATCTGCTCTGTTTGTGCGTGTACACATGCAGATAATGCGGCTGGAGATGACGTGGAGAGCGCTGAGGAGGAACCACACGGAGGCTGCGGTTTTATTTGAGAAGAAACTCAAACCCTTCATGAACTTGCTGAACGAGGGAGACGGTGAGTGGTGATGTTTAGGAGAGACTCTTGACACTGCTTTACATTAATTTAGCAGATACTTTTGTCAAATGTGACTTTATTTGGGTTCAGGAGGTGCAGTCGGTTTGTTTGGTCTCATTTCATCAATTGAGACATTTATAAGATTTCACACATCTCCCTCTGGAGCTATGAAAGGTTTTATACAACACCCAAAAACAAAAATAGACTTTGAAGTGTAAAATTGATTTTAAGTAATGAATGTTTTGCATTGAGTCTTATCTTTTATATGTTCATATGCCTTCTGTAGACTCTGTAGTTCATGGTCCGATCGCTGTGCCACACCTGGTTCCTCTGCTGATGCTGATGGAGGGCGAGGACCCAGTGGAGAACAGTGAGCGAGGCTGTCAGCTTCTCTATAACGTCCTCCAGTCAGCTCGCAATGCTGCGCTGCATGCACAAGACTATCAGCAGCATGCAGACTCTCTGCTCACAGGTACACATGCACGTCTCTTTTTATAGACAATTAAAGACAAGGGGCATCATGCAAGAACGTTATTCTTATCCTTGATCTCTTTTTTCATTTCACTTTCACCAAACCATCTGAATTGCACAAATGTGTCGTAAATCGCTTGTAACCTGAAGAATGTCACCTTTTAACAATTAGCATAAACAATCCCCCTTCAAGTGCTATATAAGGCTAAATGATCTGCTCCGTTTAAAAAAAAAAACTTAACTAAGAAGTGAAAAGATAATTTTTTTTACAACATGCAACTTCAAATGGAGCTTCAATTCAGTAGTGGTACAGTAATCACACCAATTCCAAAATAATAAGCTGCCGATGATGTGACCGGTGAAGCTGTACTTTTAATTGAAATAGAGGAGGAATGGTTTGACATGACGCTAGAAACTGAAAGGGGCGGCACGCTGGCACAATGGGTAGCACTGAGGACCTGGGACTTTTCTGTGTGGAGTTTGGCATGTTCTCCCCATGTCTGCGTGGGTTCCCTCCAGGTTCTCTGGCTTCCTCCCACCACCAAAAACATGCAGTAGAGGTGAATCTGTGACTCTAAATTGACCATAGGTGTGAATGTTGGTGAGAATGGTTGTTTGTCTTTCTATGTGGTCCTGTGATGAACTGGCGACTTGTCCAGGGTGAACCCCGCCTCGCGCCCAAAGTCAGCTGGGATAGGCTCCAGCCCCCCCCGCGACCCTACACAGGATAAGTGGTTACAGAAAATGGATGAAGGAATAGAAACTGAAAGTGAGGTGGTCCACGACTCGAGTTGATCTTTCACTGTCTGTGTTTGAAAGAGGATGATCTCCTAGACAGCAATTAAGATGCTGGGCAAAAATATAACAATATAATCTGAGAACATTGTTTTCAGATTAGCAACCCTAAAATGATGATATGGTGAACAAAATAATAGTTTTGCTTGAATTTATTTTAGATAAATACAGTTACTTCTATGGCTATTTAGTAAGTTCAAAGCATTTAGCTGTAATCTTTAGACTAACAAGAGGAAGACTTTCTGTACAAGTGAGTTTTTGTAACTGAGAAAATTCCAAAAATTGATGACTGGAACACATTTTCTGAAGAACAAATCCATTCATATGAGTGGTTCTTGCATTAAGCCATATTGTAAGTTAGAGTGAAAACACTTGTTCTGGCATGAAGTACAAAAGTATGATACTCAAAAGCAGTGTACATTGTTAAATTACAACATGGGGTATCACATCTGATCACATGTCCATCACACTGCTTGTGCAGGAGGCTTGGAGCCAATCCCCGAACTGCTGGAGGCTTTCCGGACAGAGTTCGCCCTGCGGTTGTTCTGGGGTCAGTCAGGAGCAACGGCTGACAGACAGGAGCGCTACGAGAAGTTTGACAAGATTCTTTGTGTCCTCTCTGATAAACTGGAACCTGTGGAGATCATCCCACAGGAGCCCGACCCTCTAACCTGAGCCTCGGGGCTTGTTTCAGTGAGAAGAAGATGAAATCAGGACTTTCTTCACTAGAAAGCAGAGATGAAAGTGAAATGTTTGTATCTGAGCCTCTGCATGCTGTTGTGGCCAAGGCAGAGATCTCCACCCTGAGATCATGCAGTAAGAACACACATAATGAATAAAGAACATGAGAGACTGTCAAGATGTAACTTATGAAAGTTATGTGTGGGACTGTTTGCCCTGGACAGTTCTTCTGTGAAAATGTTGGTTCATTTTTCTATTTCAAGAAATCTGAAATTGTTTATCCAAAAACTGCCATGTTTACTTCTTCAAATGTGGATTTCTGATTCTCCATAACTGCTCATGCTTGACATTCTGAGGACCAACATGAACTGCTGTAAACTGCTGTTTTCATTTGTCCTAATGCAATAAATGTGTTTGTTAATTTTTTACTGTAATATTTCTCATAAATGAAAGTGTAAAGAAACAAAAAGGACAAGATTTTTTTTCCCCCTTTCAATTTATGACTCAAACGATACATGTAAATACATACATTTCCTTTTTAGAAATGGATCACACAGTAAAACCCCTTAAATGTTGAGTAAAGTACTAGTGCAGGACAGAGTGGTAGAGAAAGAGTTGGGGAAACCTTGAATGGCTCAACCCTCAAAATATGTTCTACTTATTCCTCATCCTCATGTTATGTTTGAGCTTCACTATGCAGAAAGATGTTTGTGTAGAGCTCGACACTACAAGGCTGTTTTCACATGTATGACACTGAAAATGAACATTTCAATAGACCTATATTAAGAGATACGGGACATTTCAATGAGGGAGAAAGTGGACTGTGAACTAGTTAAATAACGTTTGTGAAGACGCCACATCAGGTGCAAATTAAGACTTACAGCAAAACCATTTTTATGCCTTCAAACGTGTCTGGAGTGGATCTTTAAACAGTCCTGTCAGATTTTTAGAAGTGCTTAAAGATTTCTTTAACAGTTCATCAATCTTGGCAGGGATGCAGTGAGGAGCTGAATCTTAAAAACTTAAATAAAATCAACCCTGGTATTGGGTTGCACGGGTCATCTGGATTTCAGGTCAGAATAAAGGTCTGTAAAAGCGTTCATTAGATTTAGAGGTCTGGTGGCTAAAAACATAAAAACCTGTGGTTAAACCATGTAAACCAGTACATACAGTATGTAAAAGGTTAGCTTCACACAGCCTGCTAACAGCCATTACATGATCCCCTACTCAGGTGATTCCAATGTAAGTGATGGTGTACAAATCCACAGCCCCCTTTGAGTAAAAATGTATTTTAAGTTTATTAAAGTTGTGAGTCTCCAGCTCTTATTAACTTTTCCTACTGAGATGTAGACGGGGAATAAAAGAGCACAAAGAATGATTTTTGTACTAAAAACACTGATATGTTCATAGATCCGCACTCCGGTTGCCAAAACCTTCGCATTTTTACCCAAAACAAGGGCTGTGAATTTATTATCACTTACATTAGAAGCATATAAGGAAGGGCCAGGTTGAACAGGACGGATGAGAACAGCAAACAAAACCAGTTTCAATGTTCGTATGGTTTAAGACATATGTAAATATGAGGAACATATTCTTTACCATGACATTCTATTGAGAGTATTTATAATTTGCACACTCCCTATAGAGTAGTGGTTTCAAACCAGCTGTTAGTCATAAAACATCACATCTCTATGATAAAAAAAAGCTCACATTATACTTTGATGAAAGACATTTTAACAGAGGGTTGGTGTTAAAAAAGAAAGTTCAGCAGGTTATTAGAAATGGCAATGGGAAAGTCAAGTGAGTGGATATATGGGCATAAAGAAGAGTAGCTTTAGGCTGCTATGATGAAGAGTATGTTAGAAGTCGTCACATTACACTGTGACAAAAAGTTCAGGTATACACTCAGAAGTTTGGTTTTAAAAGAGCTCAAACATATAAAGATCAGACAGTGTGTGTTTGGAGATGGCCTCTCGAGCAGAGACAGGGAGTGTGTGATGTCAGGATCAGCCTCGATAACAAGCTTTACAAGAGCACTCGGAGAGCGCAAACCTCCGCCAAGGCCCAACAATCCTAGACAGAATTGTTAGGGCCTGTGTTCACCAAAGTATTTTTTCCTGAGGCCAGCGTATATTTTAAAAATTATTTGCAATGGAAGCGCTGCGTATTTATACTACGCTACAAATGCCAGTAGTGTGACAAGGCGCTGGGCGTCTTTTCTGCACGTTTGGTGTTTGTTTTTTTGTGGTTGCCGAGAGTTGAAAAATGTTCAACTTTGAGTGAAACACTGTGCTCGTCACTGTCACTTTTTACCCAGCCATCCAATCACAGCGGAGGAGGGGCAGGACCCACATAGACCTGCGGGTCCGTCCTCACTCCCTACTTCCTCCAGCCTTCCCTTCATCCAGAGCCAGGGCCAGATTGTACTTCCATTTTTACACTCAGTATTTGTTAATAAAACAAACTATCTGCAAAATTAGGTACTTGCAACACAAACTACTTGCGCGGATATTCTGTATCACAGCAACCAAAGCGCCTCATCTGAAAAACGCAGCGCCTCCAAAGCGCTCTCAAGCGCTCCCAGCTGGCCGTTTTCAGAAGAGCACCTGGTATTTTCAGCTGGGAAAAAAACAGTTTGGTGGACACAGGCCCTTATTCCAGCAGTACCAGTCCCATCTCTCACGGGATCATCACCAAAATGTAATCACCTCTACGATATGCTAGGGTCTATCTTTGGTGAAAATCTCATGCAAATCCGTCCATTAGTTTTTTGCATAATCCTGCTAACAAACAAACAAACTGAACTGATGACATAAGCTCCTTGGCGGAGGTAATAATGACTCACTTTTCATCTCACTGCACACGCCACCGGCTGAGATAGATACAGAGAAAGATACAGAGAAAAGCTCCAATTATCATGGATGACTTTGTATTCACCTTTGGCTTATTATAAGCTCCAAGGTGTGTGTGTGTGTGTGTGTGCGCTACGGGCTAATTTTGACATAGGATGAAGGTATATAGCCCTCCTCTCCAGAGGCTCTAAGGACTCTCATCCATCCGTCTCCTTTATCCTCCTCCATTACACTCAACAGCTCTCCCTCCGTAATTGAAATGGTGCCCTCGCTGTTGCCTGGAGACAACAGATACAGTTAAGACAAATGAAAGTCTAAAATGAGATCAGCTCAGTATAAATGAGTTCAAATGTACCTTCAAAGGTGTACAGAGCCGTGCACTGGCCGATGGGCGCCTCTGTGTCGTCAAACTCGTCAAAGTCTGTGTAGATGTTCTGAGGCTGGTCAACGGCTACAACTCTGAAAAAATACATGTCCCAGGAAAATATGAGAGGAGATTTTCTAGAAGTATTCTGCTATAATTGTTCACCTTAAAAGACATTGTTTGACATTTTGGGAAATGCCTTTATTCAATCTCTGGCAGAGAGTGACATGAGGAGAGTGATACCACTCTGTGAAGCAGTGACAGAAAACATTCTCCCAGTTTAGGTAACGTGGGAAAAAACTTCAACCGTAAGGATACATTTCTTTTCATTGGGGTGATGCTGCCTTATGCAAATTAGCATGTTTGATATATTTCCATTCACATACCCAAAACAATGGACACCGTCCTTGATTTATTCTCAACGTTCTCTCTGTTGTTGCAGTAGCTGAGCTCAAACAGCTGATTTAAAGAACATAGGTGGTCTACAGAGTCCAGCATTTGATTCACCAGTGTGACTGATGAATTTAGCTGTCCCACAATCTAGGCTGACCAGGCCTTCTCGATTAGAGCCCCCACATTTTGGAGCAATCTCCCTGAGGAGATCAGAATGGCTATCCCCTTATCCTCCTTAAAAACACACTTTTAGAAGTGTGTTTTCAATGGGGTTTTGTTCTGAATGTTATCTGTCAAGTCACTTCTTAGGCCTTTTACCCATTCTCTGTTTCATTGATTGTCTATTTTTTAAATAATTTTACCTTTTTACCCACTGTCTGTTTCATTGATTGTCTATTTTTTTTAAAATAATTCTACATTGTTCATTTTACCATTTTTCACATACCCTTATAAATTGTATCGCTGTTTGTTATTTATTATATTTTGTCTTGTAAAGCACTTTATAACTTTGTTTTGAAAAGTACTATATAAATTAAGTTTATTATTATTATTATTATTATATACCATGTAGTCTGTGTGTGGCTGTGTACACGGGACCGTGACAGTTTGGCACCAATACACGAACTTTTGCAGCCCTTCACCATCAAATCTTTATTGTCTATACAAAGCTACATCTGCTGCCTCCCATCTTTATGCTAAGCTAATCTAACCAACAGCTGGCCTCATCTCTCATAACCTCATCTCTCATAACCTCATCTATATTAGATGAGAGGGGTATCAAACTTCTAATTAAGGTGAGCAAATACTCGCCCTGATCATGTGTGGCTTAACAGGTACATTTTGTCCATTGGCTGTTTTAGTGTTAAATACAGGTCTTACACATGTTGAGTATTATTGTTGATGGCGTTGGAAGATTCCTCTCCTCCCACTGCTTCTGACAGCCAGGTCTGTAACAAACCAGACGTTAAGAACACAAATGCACAAATACTGTACCTTGATCTGTCATGCATGAAATATTACTATAAGTGTGTGTATATGGTAGGTGGGATAACCTCATATTTGGCGAGCTCCCCCTTCAGACGGCCTATGTTCTGGGTAGTTTCTGTGATCTGGGATTCCAGACTGGCTGGGTCGCCCATCTGAGGATTCTGCTCATACACACCCTTCATCTTTTCCAGTGCGTCACTGACGTCAGATGGAGGGAGAAAAGTGTTATTTAGAAATGCAACCTTTCAGGAAGCAGGTTTTTCCCCTTGTGCAGCATTGCTGGTAAGAACAGGAGGGGTGGGCAGAAGAGTTTACAAGTCGAGGACTAGATGAGGGGACATGCAGTACTAACTTTGGTTGCTGCTGATAGTCATGAATATTTAACATCAGAGAGAAATACTTCAGCGGCTTTTAGGAGCGTTTGTCACCTCCTCTATTTCCAAGAATCCCAGTTAATTCAAGGCGAACTAATCAACCAGGAGATATAAAGATATTTAAAAGTACAGTTGCTCCAAAAGAGAGGGAGAGATTTTTGCAGTTTCAGGAGGTTCGTTCTTGACACCTCAACCTGCTCCTGATTATGGTTTTAAGGTAAATTCAAAAGCTTCTGTCATTGAACTTTCTCTGAACTAATTTGGTTCCCACCAATGAAAGTTTTAAAATGGATCCAAACAGATTAAAAAATATATACATTGGGAAGCAAAATTATTCAATCCCCATTGATGAATTAAGACTATTACTCAATAGCATTTAGTGCTAATAAAAACAGAGAAACACAGAGAGTCTGTGTCTTTACGCCTTGGAGATTCCCGTAATGGTGTTGGTGTTGTCGTCACCTTTGGTCCTGCGCCTTCTGCAGTTCTTTGGCGATGTCATCAATCTTTGCCTGCAGCCTCTTCTTCCTCTGTTCCGGAGGAAGGTGAGAGAAATCTTCTGCAGCAGGCGGCTACACGTACACAACATAAAAAACACAGTAACCGTCTTAGAGCATCATGGATGCAACAGCCTTATCAACGCTCACCACCAGATGTCACTCCTCCTTGTCTCTATCTTTATTTCCCACAGCTAATAAAATGATTACACTCAACACCGCATGTTAGCCAAACAAACCTAACAATAAAGGGCAACATAATTATTCTGTGTCAAGGACATCAACCCATTTAAAGGGATGCTAGTAGCGTAGTGATGGGGAAATAAAGAGAGAGAGAGGGTGAGGACAATGACTGCTTAAAACTTTATAACATACCGTGAGAACACCACTGACTTTCAGCTGTGCAGTGTTGGACTTGTGTGTACTGTATGACCAAGTCATGGACAGAAACAAGTAAGAATATTTCTCCTGTGATGCCATACCAACATATATTTAGGTAAGTAAAAGAGTTCAATTCATAAAAATTAAAAATGTTTTTATTTTAAGTTATTATTAGACAAAAAAATCAGGTTCAGAATCCATAAATCTAAGTAATTAAGATTCTCTAAGATTTTGAGACAAGGTTCCTTGGTTTGAGGACTAATGGTGGCAAAAACATAATCAGTGTTCGTTTTTCTTTTCCTGTCCTTGAAACTGTTACAATATGTTGGTTTGTTGATAAGACTTGAGCTGAGCTACAGCAGTTGACTGAGGCAGGTGAACAAGGTGTGATGTGATAAAAGCAGGGACCATTTTCTCACCAGAATAACACTTAAACAACTTGTGAATATATCTTTGACAGAAATAGTGAAACACTGTTGCCAGTGTATTTGATTGGATTGGAATCAGAGTCTTGATTTATTGTTCTCAATAGATTTACATGTTGGCATCACAGCATAAAGACTTTGACAACAGGACATTCCCTGAATAGAAACAGTCACCTGTGCAATGACAGGAATGCATTTGACTTTGTAATTTTAAGACTAACTGCACCCAGGTAATGATCTTGCACCTGACCACAGTCAGCTGTGGTTACAGGTCAGGTCACACCTGCATTTAGAACAGCAAAAGGTCACAGCATCAAATCAACTCCCAAATTTGCACCATTTGCAAAAAGCCATCCGTCTTCATAGTGCTGACTTTAAATGGAGCAGAAGACCATGGAGGAAGCGATCAGAGCTTCATTACCATCATTGTTTGTTTGTTTGTCCACACATTTTGTGCAGGGGTGGATCTTCAGCCAAGGAAGAAAATTTTGAGGTGGGGATCTGGGTAAGGATGCAGTTTCTGGATCACTTTTTCACTTTCTTTAACGTTTCGAGATAGTGCCTTTAAAAAAATAATAAGCCAATCAAAATAAAAGATACGCAGCCATGGATGGTGCATGATGTTCAGCCACTATGTGCAATTGGATCTAGGATCATCATCCAACTCTGGGAGATTAAATATATTTGGAGGGGGGCCAATAGGTATTGGTCACAAACGGTAACAGAGGTGAAGAGACATGGAACCAATATGTATATTGGTTCCGATTCAGAATACTACCGGGATCCAGATCATAGTTTGATGTGTGGTAGATCTTAGAGGTGTCATTCTGTAATTTTTGTCCAACACTTGTCTGCGTTATCCGTTAAGTTAGAAGCCAAAATCTTGGAAATGCCCCTATCCCGAAATGGTAAAGAAGGCTTTGAAAAAAAATTCTGGATCCAGATAATGATCCAAATCACCACCAAAATTTTATAGATTGTTCCTTTGGCAATAACCTACCTCTCAAAAAGATATCAAAATCTGTTCATAACTTTTTAAGTAAGTCTGTTAACAAACAAACAAACAAACAGCAAAAACATTACCTCATTGGTGGAGGCAATAATGCAGCACCAATCATGTTATTTAAGCACCTTAATGGCCCAGTGTATAGGATTTAGGGGGATCTATAAGTGAAAATCATGAAAAAGGTCCTCTCTAGAGTGGTATTTAGTTTGTCCATTCTGGGCTACTGTAGAAACATGGCAGACTCAGAGGAAGAGGACATGCTCCATATATTGGAAAGGCTCCAGCTAAGGTAAAGAAAACACAATGATTCTTATTTTCAGTTGAATTAAGTCGATTGCCAAGACAACGACAGCAGCATTGAAGCATTTAGATCAAGCCGAATGAATATTATTTCTGTGAACAGATCCCTCCAAGTCCTACACACTGGGCCTTTAAGTCTTCCCTCTATGTAACCATAATAAGTGTTACCATCTGCTTTTCAGGTTGAGATATCTACACAGAGAGAAGGGGACACTCAGCGTTAGAAAGGTGTATAACAAACACACTACAAAAACACTCACAATATGGTAATTGTTTGTACAAATACCAATATCCAGGTACAACCCCGATTCCAAAAAAGCTGTGCTCTGTAAAACATTAATAAAACAGAATGTGATAGTTTCCTATTCCTTTTCGACTTTCAGTTAAATTGAAAACAGCGCAAAGACAACATATCTAATGTTGCATCTCATCAGCTTAATTGCTTTTTGTAAATATGTGCTTATTCTGAATGTTATGCCTACAACACATCTCAGAAAAGTTGGGACAGGTGCAACAAAAGACTGAGAAAGTTGTGGCATGCTTTAAAACACCTGATTGGACCACTGGATAGGTAAAGAGGTTTATTGGTAACAGGTGATAGTATCATGAATGAGTATTAAGGGGCATCCTCAAAAGGCTCAGTCATTCAATTAAATTCAATTCATTTGTATAGCGCCAAATCACAACAAAAGTTATATCAAGGCACTTTCCAAAAAGAGCAGGTCTAGACCGACTCTTTATTCTAAAGAGACCCAACAATCCCCCATGAGCAAGCACTTGGCGACAGTGGCGAAGAAAAACTTGGGATGGGGTCTAGGAGGCAGGTTGTTTGTTTAGATAAAGAAATAGTGAAAGTTAGTTGTTGAAGGTCAAGTCACAAGTGAAGGTGGGGAGACGTTCACCAACATGTGAAAATCTGTGTGGGCAAATAGTCCAACAGTTTAAGAGCAACATTGGCAATCACAAGGAATTTCATCATCTACAGACCATAATATCATCAAAAGATTCAGATAATCTGGAGAAATCTCTGCACATAAGGGGCAAAGACGAAAACCAATACTGAACGTCAGTGACCTTCGATCCCTCAGGCAGAATTGCATTAAAAACTGATATGATGCTATGGAGTATTTTACTACATGGGCTCAGGAGCACTTGTCAGAAAACCGTTGTCACTAAACAAAGTGTGTTGCAGCATCTACAAATGTAAGGTGAAACTATACCATCCAAAACGCAACCCAACAACAACATCCAGGAACACCGTTGACTTCTCTGGGCCTGAGCTCATCTGAGATGGACTGACGGACAGGGGAGAAGTGTCTTTTGGTCTGATGAGTCTACATTTGAGATTTTTTGGAAATCATGGATGTTGTGTCCTCCGGGCTAAATAGGAAAAACACCATCCAGATTGTAACCAGCGCAATGTTCAAAAGTCAGCATCTGTTATGATATGGGGGATGTTTGTGCCCATGGCATGGGTAACCTGCACATCTGTGAAGGCTCCATTAATGCTGAAAGGTAAACACAGTTTAGGAACAACACATGCTGCCATGCAGACGACGACTTTTTCAGGGACGCTCGTGCTTATACTAGCAAGACAATGAAGACACATCCTGCCGCCTTACAACAACATGGCTTTGGAGTAAAAGAGTGCAGGTACTAGACTGGTCTGCATGGAGTCCAGACCTGTCCCCTATTGAAATGTGTGTTGCATCATAAATAGCCGAACACAGGTTCAGACTGTTATCAAGCAAGAATAGGACAGAATTCCTCTTTCAAACTTCAACAGTAAGTGTTGTTAAAAGAAGAGGTGATGTCACACAAAGGTAAACATGACCCTGTACCAGCTTTTTGAAACGTGTTGCAGGCATTGGAAATTCATAATGAGTGTATATTTACAAAAAGACAATTACGTTTATCAGTTTGAAATAAATATCTACCCTTTGAGCTGTATTCAAACATGGCAGCAGGAGAGCAGGACCTGAACAGATGTTGTCTGGGGTTTTACAGATCCACTAAACTCTCAGACAGAGAGGGGAAGGCAGCAGCTTGGTGAGTGGGAGGGAGAGGGGGTTGCTGCCGGGTGGGAAAGGGGATGGGGGAGAGAAAGACAGAGGGGGGGTACAAGGTGGAGGTATAGGGAGTGGAGGAAGATGAGCAAAGGAGGGAGAAAACTGCACAGGTAATGAGAGGAGAAGAAGAGAAAAAAGAGAGGGGAGTGAGTCAAACAGAGGCAGAGATTTCTGCAGTAAACTGGAAAAAGAGTTAAAGAGCAAGAGGTGTTTTGGGGCAAGTCTGTGCAGCAGACTGGAATTAGAATTAGCCCCTGAGGGCAACAGGGTGGCGGGGTAAGACATGAGTGGAATGTGTGCCGAGTTTCATGTGTATGTGTCTGTTTTTGAAGCATTGTTATGGGATTGCATGTCCGTCATTTTCTACTTATTTTTCTGCAGCTTGTACGAAAATGACAGATGAGTGAAAATGTGTCTGCGGATGTATTTTAAGACTGTGGTGTTTAGCTGTAACATGGTATCTTCTCTTGAAAATGCATTGAGAAAATCTGATGTAATTATTATCTGAAATGAAAACATGTCAGTTGTTAAAGGATAACTCTGGTAATATTTATGCTTATTGTGTCAACAGGTCCGACTAGCAGAGCATGATATACTATAAACTATTAAAAACACGTCCATAAACCACAGTACTGCACAGAGATGCTTCTTTTTTGCAAAGAACATGAGTACTGTATTTCTAATCGATGCCACTGACACTATCCTGGACTGGGGCCAAAAAAATCACTTGCATGCCAAATATCTATTAATCTATGAGTTAGAATTATCCCCTACAGCTGCACTATTTCCTCCTGTTTGAGTAACCTTTGCTAAAAAGCACAGTGCCCAGCTGTTACTGAGGCCTTTAAAAAAAAAAAAAAGATTAATTTCAGTCTAGAGATTAAATGTCTGAAAGTGAGGGATGACGTAATGCTTTGTTGGTTTTAGTCTTGAAAATAAGAAAAATATACATTAAGGCGGCACATCCCAGTATTATATAACAAGATGAAGAATTAAAGCATCTGTAGACCATCTTATCTTCATCTCATCTCTTCATCGGGTAACACGCAACATGTGACCATGAAGGTCCGTATAGAGATTTGATTCAACACCACTACACCACACTGTTATCAGCTGCATCAACATCTACACGTCAAATTATTTACAGTATTTACAACACTAAACTTTGACACGTCAATTATATCCTGAGCAACAGTAGAAACACATAATTTTAAGAACCCAATATTTTCCATGTTGCTGTCCTTCCTTGACCAGCATATTCACCAGATCTCAACACAATAGAGCATCTGTGGGATGTTCTGGATCGCTGGGTGAGACGGAGAGATCCTGCTCCAACAACACATTCATAACTTGTCACAGCACTGCAGGAAGAATGGCATGTCATCCCACAAGTCCAAATTGTCTTATCCATTCAGGAGGTGTAAAGTAGTGATAAATGCTGGAGGTGATCACATGCATTACTGACTGTTGTTGTTGTTCTCTGTCTCACCATCCACACTTTTTGACTTGTTATTTGCACAAAAATGATTTTTCTTTAGGGCTAAAGGGTGAATAAGTGTGAACCATAATTTGCCTTTGATATTTAATATGAACAGGACGGAATGACATAAAAAAATATGCATCTCTACTGTTGCTCAGTATAAATCAACCAATAGGATGCACTTAAATTCAATTAATAAGGAGATAATGTTGAAACTCCTTGTAGTTCCTTACAAAATATTTTTTCTTGCGACTATTAAGCCTTACGTGTGCTGATTCTGACTCTAAGATGTATTAAATGAACCTGCATTATGTGATTAAACAAAAATTGGAGTGAATTCATACATTATTATGTAAATGATTGAAACTGTATTTCTGAAATGACATCAAACAACTTTATCTCTTGTTTCAGAGTAAATTAAACTGGCTTTAAGAGAGATTATTACAGTGTCTAAATTAGAAGCCCTATGATTATAACTCAGTTATATGGTCATTATTGCTTCTAGTCTCTGTTTGTGTTGTCTTTTTTTTTAAATAAGATGATGGTTTTTCAAGAAAGAAAACCAAATTAGATTATATGATTACATAGATTAGAAATGTTAGGATAATCTTAGCCTGATAACTACTAATGAGATGGGATTAGTTAAACCACACTGAAGAAGAGGACAGAGAGGATTTTCAGGTTGTCAAATGCAGAGGCAGCCAGAGCAGAGAAGGAAGAGGTTTGTCCTTGAGATGCTGCACTTCATATTCGAATCCACAGAGAACAAAATCCATCATGTGCAAATTCACCTTGTGCTTCTTGCTGAAAGGCCAAAGCTTGGTTCGCACTTTGGGTGGGTTGAGACTGGAGTCAGAGGTTGCTAGTTTCATTCCTTGTGTGTAGTCTTCAAACTCCAAATCTCCAGGTCTGTCAAAACCAGACTTGTGCTGCTCTATGAACAGTATCGAGTCCTGCAGGAAGAAACACACACAGTCAGATGATAAGTGTTGGCTGTGTGTGGGTTCATTTCATCCACAGGCGTTACAAGTGATAGAGGATATTTGAGGTTGGTAAAAACATACTGGTTGATATTTGATTTTTGTAGAAACAGAGAGGGGTTTCTGGCACAACTTCACCGACTTACAAGGTGCATGGAGAAGGGAAGAGTTCCAAAGAGGCAAAAACTCCAGCAACACTTGCAGTATTAGGAACAACTTTACTGTTAGACCAACGCGTTTCGGCTTGTTGGTCTAGCAATAAAGTTGTTCCTAATACTGCAAGTGTTGCTGGAGTTTTTGATTTTGATTTTTGACATAAACACATCATTAGTGAAGAGATTCAGAGGTCATTGCAGTGGTTTTGGTAATTAGTATATTTTATGACACCGTATAGCAGTCTGTTTATGAGTGTATAACACTGTTTACATTGTTTACATGGCAGTGCAGTACAGTGTGCAATATATGTTAATATTTGTTTTTCATTTATTGAGACAACATATACTATAAAACAAAAAATGTGTGCTGCATGCACAAAAAGTATCTAAATGGAACACACTACAAACCCGTTGAGATGTACCGGTTTGGTAGTATGACTTTTAAAATAACAAAAATTAAAATGTTAAAAAATGTAAAGGTTAAGTGAGGAGTTTTAGTCCTAAAGTAGCGCCTATGATCGGGTTTCTGCTTTATTTAAGGACACGCGTTCTGTGCTGCCAGTGGTTTCACATTACTCCACTGATCAATATGAGGACTCTAAACACGTAAACATGGATGTAAACAATGCTGGATTTTAAATGCTTAAGAATTGGCTTTGCAAACAATCACATCTTGGTTTGTTTGCTGACAATAAACCTCCGCAGGGGTTAAACATTGATAAGTCAGGTATGTAGCATGATTGAAGGAATAGTTTGTTGGGATACATGCTTGTTCGCTTTATTGTCAAGAGTTAGATGAGAAGATTGATACCAATCTTTTGTGTGTCTGTCATAAATTAACCTACAACCTGAAGATGATTGGCTTATCTTAGCATAAGAATAGAGAGCGGTGAGGAAACAGCTAGCCTGTCTCTGACAACAGGTAAAAAGAATCAGGGTTTATGTGTGAGACTATTAGCCAGTAATGTTGCCTCACAACAGTCTATTAAATACATAACATTTACCTGTTTTGCATCGATTTTCTGCCCTGCAGCAGTGATTCCATCTAGACATTTGGAAATGATAGGCAACACCGCCGTCTCGATGTCTGAAAACTGGCAGTAGCCCTCAGCCAGCCGCCGAATCCTTCGCTCATCCATGTCCTGCATTTTCTGTTTACCACACAATCACACAACCGCTCCTTTAATGTCATGACACATTCAAAGTGTCTGTGTATGAAAACCCTGTGTTATATTTTGACAGGGAATACGAGGGTGTGTTTGCTTTTAAGCAGGTGTGTGCAGCTGTACTGCATGATGAGTGCGTGTCTTTGTCTCACATTGAAGATTTGCGGTATCTCTAAGAAATAGAAGACGTTTTGTTCCTTGTTGTACTTCTGGAGCTGTGCTGCGTAGTCGTTCCTGCACTCCTCTGCTGTGTGTGTGCGGGCATGGGCGTGCTGCTTGGCCTTCAGAGCAAATGATAGGTGGAGTGGCGGAAGAGAGAGGGCAGGGGAGGATGAAAGGATGCAGGCGGAAGGGAGGAATGAAGTGATGCAAAACAAAATGCAAAGTGGGAGAAATGCAGGTACAGATGCAGGGAGGAAATGGAGGGAGGGATGGGAGACAGAAGAAGGGAAAAGATGGCACAGAGGAAACGAGGAAAATCAAGGCTTTGAGTGAAAATATGTGTAGTTCTCAGTTGCAGTCGTTGTTGTGTTGTGTGTCTTTACTTTATCCACATCGAGTCTGGTGGCATTGAGGTCGCTCTCTGTTTTCTCTGCCTGCTGTGTTGCTTTCTCGGCCTCCGCCCACTCCTTGGCATACCGCTTCTTAATCTGCAGGGCATGTACAAACACGCACACACACACACACTTTAATACACTTAGTGAATATAGCTGTAGAAATGTTAACAATGTAAAAGCCAGGCCCACTAAAGGCACTAGAAAATGCAAAGGGACTGTCCACCAGATTTACCTCAGGGTTCGGTTTGTTAGAGGTTGGTTAACACAATTATAAACAATAGATTTAAATATATTTACCTCTCTCTAGAAACATAGATTTCATAGATCTATATCTGTCTTCTGTCAGCCACAGAAAAACAGAGCAATCAAATTTGTTTTCTGGTGCTCGAAAACTAGAATGGCACTCAGTAGAGCAAATACCAAGGCTCAACAGCCCCCTTTAATTCTATCAGGCCTTAACTCACAGGCCTGTAAACATAATGGTAGTTAACTGGATTTGTCACTCCACTCCATTTAAGTCTGGTGGATCTAGATTTTTGTAAAAACACATCTCACAATGCTAAAGAAAGGCAGGGGAAAAATCCTGGACCTGCCACAAAATTGAATGAGGTCTATCAAATCTGGCCTATAACCAGTTCTCCCACTAAGTTTCATGGAAATCCTTTCTGTCGTTTTTGTGTAATGCTGCTGCAAACAGAACCTCTTTGACAGAGGTAATAACAAAACCATCTTATAAAGCCCATAAACACATTAAGTGTTTTAATTAGTAGTTGATCAATCATTTACTAAAATCTAACTTCTCTTTTACATGATGCAGAGGATCTGGACTAACATGCATTTAGTTCTGAAAACCTCTTTATTGCCTTTTGGCAAACAGAATTGAAGATTACTTACTAACTTTAGCTGTTTCCTTACAACAAAGTTAATGACTTCAAATATTTCTAACAGCCCGCTCAATTCCTTATCAGAAAGTAGTACCAATTAAAATATTCAGTAGCAACGTGCTTTTTTTAGGTGAACAAACCCTTTGAATAGTAATCACGTGATTCTAATTGGATGTCTTCAAGCAACAACATGTGACTCACACTTTCTAGGTGTTTAAAGCTGCTCTCTAAATTCTGCTGGGCCTTCTTGGCATCAGCGAGGTGCTGGGGAGGAAAGAGATTTAAGATGATACAGAGCAACACTTCATTTTGCATAATGCCAAACTTCCTTGTTCCTTCTCCCCCCCCCCCATCCTTCCCTCCCTCTCTCACTGTTTTGCGCTCCTGCTTCAGATCCTGTAGGTATTTGGTGAGGTCGACACAGATGCTCGTCATCATGTTTTCAGCGATGAGCTCTCGCTGACCGGCGTAATCGTTGAGCTCGTTAAGGATTTCCTGTAATGATGCGTGATTGCTGAATCTGCAGCAGGGAGAGCAGACAATTAGTGAAAATCATAGCATCGTGGCATCTGTGAGAGGCCTTATAATGCATGAGGTGATGTGAATTCACTCTGTATCTGAAGAGTCTGGAGGATTAAGTCTTTTGTTTTGCCTTTCACAAACCAGAAACAGATGAAGATAAAGATGAAGGGAAGAGATTTATCTGTATTTTTATCTGTGTAAGTTGCACATATTAGCATATTAACTCCATTATTTAGTGAAGGAAATGGTTTCTTCAGAAAATGGACTGGAACATGCGTCTGTGAGAGCCGAGATGCTGCTATATTAGCGTTTAGAGTAACTGTCTCTCGTTTTGGTTCTATACCAAAAAACTCCAACCAAACTAAGTAAAGCTCTCCCCCCCCAAAAGCATCAGTTATTCCTCCTTCTCATTGTTTACTGTTGTGTAAATGAAGAGCACGCTTCATTTATACAACAATAAACAAAGCACTAACAGAGCTGAGATGGAAACGACTGCATTTTATTGGATACGGGTGATTAATTGTCTCGTCTCCACTTCCGCTGTCAGAATCCACATTTGTCAGCTAGAAATGAGGAGCCTACTTTTGTCTACTTCTCTGTGAAATCTGAGACCTATTGTTTCAAAATGTCATAAATCTGACTCCGGTATCATTCCTACTGCGTATGTACTGCATAGGAATGGAAAGATTGTCAGGCTTAAAGCAACAGATACTGAGGGACTTTGGCAAACGCTCAGTTGTAATTTGTGTGTGCAGAGTAGGAGAAGACAAGGGAAGCCTGATGGAAACAGGACGTTTTATTGTTCTCTCACTTGCATTCTTGCTCTTCCTTGCTCCCTCGTTTGGCATATTTCTTTGCTAGATTCCTGTTCAACAGAGAGAGAAAAAAAACAGCGTGACTACACACATACACACACGCACACACTATAACACAAATACACGCATGTAATGAATAGAAATGAACATTCAGACACAAGCCCACAGAAAAACAGAAGGCACACCTGAGTTGTTTGGCGTAGCTCTGCTCTATCTCCGTGCGTTCCTTCACAAACTTTATGTAACGCTCCAACAGGTCGAGGCCTGACTGTGTGTGTTTGTCGATGTGATCGTACTGGTCCTAAGAGAGGAACAGCAACATGTTTACATACATATTACATACATATTCACACAAACACTGCAGAAACAGCAAGCCTTTAACAAACAGCTGACAGTGCACTCTGAGGTTTATGGGTACTGTAGTTACACAGTTTCCGTTCACTGGGTGTCTTTACTTGAGATGGTATTCTGTGTCTGCAACCATGTGCACCTGGTTATGTTTTAAAATGGGGGAGCAACAACAACAACAACAATAATAATAATAATATGTTTCTGTTGCTGGCTGAAGTGCTGCAGGTAATGTAATTAATATTTTCCTCTTTGGTGATGTATTGATCATCCACCTGTGACTCAAGGCCAAGCAGCTTCATTCAAGATAAGGACAGCTTATCTTTTTCAGACTATGATAACTGTGAAGATTAACATGTTTCTTTCTCACCGTCATAAAAAGAGTGTAGATTGACAGACTGTGATTAACAAACTGTACTGTCGCAAACCATCAGAAATGCATTTCACTGAGCCAATGGTCCAAAATGTGGAAAAAACACTTTCCTCCTCCTAATAGAATAATGGAGATACATTTACTCCATTCCCTCCGTTGCTAAGTTGCTTGTGTGTAATGCTATTTCCTGTATTTTGTGTTATGAGTCTAACAGCACTTGCATAGTTTGGAAGATTATTGATTATTTATTTTCTTAAAGTTTCTCTATTTGTCTGTGCTTATTGTGTCCTTGTGCTGCTGTTACCTCTGGGGTATTAATAAGGGGTTATCTTATCTTATATTAACAGTGTTGTAGTCAGTGGGTCATAGTCTGCAAACTAGCGCTGCGATGCTTTGTTGAATAAACAGTTTTGATGAATAATTTAAGTTATTTTTAACGCTCTGTCATCTACTACTAAGTGAGTGACTGAGAATATGAGGCCCAAAAAACGAGATAAAGATGGCTGATAAGGCAGTGTTGACAAAAGAGAGATAAACAGAGATAAAGTGCTGGAAGTCATGACTGTTTCCATTACTGATTCATCTTTTTTTTTTTCCATCTTCTTTTATTTTCCAGCAGCGGGTCACTGTTTTGAAAAATGAAGCTTTAGAATCCCTCTATACAACACAAGCCTGTTCAAGGTGGGAATGTTCCACCTCGCCGGTGTGCTTAAAAAGCACAAACAGAATGTTGTTCTGCATCTAAGCTGACAACAGAGGCAGTAAGAGAGCCGAATCCACCTCTGTGTTAAAGTGTGTGTGTTATTGTGTTCAGGTTCAACTGAAAATGTCTGCAAATACGGGAGACAAAAAGGTGTGGGAGCGCCTTCCCATCCCAGCAGAGGACGTGATCAGTTGCCGTGTAACAGGGATGATAAATGGTTGTGGATTCCACTCCTTTTCTCTGCTCTGCCTCTGATTGGTTTCCATTGTTGGTTGTGTCGTTTAGATTACGGCAGATTAGATTACGTTTGAGTGAAGGATCCACCGCTAAGTATTTGTTTAACAAACCACCTGCCAGACAAACACAAACACAAGCAGAGAATACAGCCTATATGCTTTAACTCAAACTCATAGTCCTTTAGAACCAACATTTCCTTTCACTCAACACTGATAAACTACATTAAATTCATCCTGGTTCCATCTCAACTGGGTTGGTGTGATGACATCAGGATAAACCAATCAGAGGCAAGAAAAGCAGTGGGAGACACAGAAACGTGTTATTGCCATGTTATGACTATGTTACGGTGTAGAAAGCTCTGCCTGACATGTGTGTATTATATAACTTATGTCACACTAGATGCCGACATTGTTACACGTCACACCTCTTCAGCCTCCAGACTGACAGCAGGATATCTTAAGTGACACACTGGGGTGGCATTATGCTGTCGTTGTTTGGTTGTGCAAAAACAAACCTGGAGTTACAAACATCAACATTTCCTACTACATTTTCATTTTGTTGGAGCTGCCACGCCCCCTTACACACAAACACATTGTGCATTTCCCACAGAGCGACATGACTTCAACAAGCCGACTAGGTATATTAAGGGACCCATTTTTTATTGTTTTTTTTTCTTCATTTTTATTATGTTATTTTTTCAATATGGTCACAAGAACGACTCCATCCGCAATTGATTAGGACAAACTCCCCTCATACCGATCTGCTGACAGTCACATGCAATGAGAGAGAGAGACATTCCCTGGCATTGCATTCTTCCTCCTGTAAAAGCACAATGCAACCTCTATTGTATAATGTCGACATACTTCTGCTGTTGTTTTGGGCTTGTAAGTCCACCTGCATGAAGCCGACGTCATTCTGTACCACGCTGGTTTCAACCGTTTCAATAGGCCACCTCATTATCGACAAGCCTCCTCAACATGCAGCTCACCTGAGACTGATGAAGATTATTTAACTGTTTAAATAAGAAATAACCTGGTAGGAACACAGTAATGAATGTGTTCTTTCTAATGTCTTCAAAAGATGAATATAACCAGCAGTTTTCTCCCTAAAGACCAACATATAATGTTACTCCATTGTAAATCCTATCAACCTAAAAGTAAGTGATAAAGTGTCAGTGTTGGGTTCACAACTGCTTTCTGCTGCCTCTAATCACCAAATGTCTGATTGATGACTAACTGATTGATCGACTGGTCTTTTAAGCTCTATTGTGTTCAGCTCTATTGATTATAGCCCCACCCCCAACATTCAGACTCTGACCCAGGGATGTCTGAGGTGTACGAATGTTCAAAAAGAATGAACATTCTACAATGTGTGACCTCTGCAGACACTGAGAGCAGGCCTCTGTCAGACTGAGGGCTGCACTTATCATTACTTTCATTATCAATTTGTCCACAAAGTATTTTCTCCTATTAAATCATTGTATCGTCTCAAGAATGTCAGCAAAAAACGCCCATCACAAGCTCCCAAAGCCCAAAGTGACATCATCAAATGTCTTGGTTTGTCAGACCCACAGTACAAAATCCAAAGATTTTCAGCTGTCATAGACAAATACGACACTGAAGCTGGAAAAAAACAATACTTCAATGATTAAGCCATCAGCTGCTGATTGACTTTCTGACAATTGACTAAACATTTCAACTCTAATTGGATTGCTTACACTGTGAAACGTATCACTGCAAATTAGGGCTGAAACAATTCCTAGGCTAGTAAAGAACAGGATTAATCATGGTAATATTTAATGGCTGCTTAACAACGTAAATCAGTGAGGAGGCTACCTGGCAGGTATTACGTGTCCCTAAATTTGCTACGTTTTGATCAAGGAAATAAAACGCTGCAGCCAATTTGTTCAAGCATGAGCCTCATTCATGTTATTATTAGGTTAGATACACACACGCATACACAGACACACACACATACACACAAGCAGTTGGAGCCTAAAATGCACCAATCCAATCCAATACAGGTATATTTTAATGTGATTGCAGTGAGAAGGGTCAGCAGGTGTAGGGCGTCCCTTCAACACAGTAAATAAATGTACATGTATACTTGTTACCTTCCTTTCCATTTGTTTTTGCCTCCAGATGCCATAAAGGCGTTAGGATTAGTTACGTTATGCCTGAGACTTTAAACTTTTAGTCCTCAAAGTTAAGTTGCACATCTAAACAGTGTGATGTAGAAATGAAATGCACTAAATGTTTTTGTTTCTATAGATAATATTATGCTTTTTGATTTTCTTTAAAAACCAGAATGTAATATGCCAGTATAGAGAACCAGTTACCAGAACAATGATGACAATTCAGTCAGATAAAGCTGAGCTTGTGGAACGTTAATGTTAAGACTATGTTTTTTCAGCTTCAGGTGAATCATTTGATTGTTAGAACTGTTTTAGTGTCACTGCAGACAGATATGATTTCAATGCAAGCAACAAACACGTTGTTTTACCAAAAAGGGAAACAATTAGTTGTTCATTTAAGCGACCTGTCTTATTTTCTGTTTTGTATATTACTATTGCTCTTGAATAAAGCGATGAGGTGATTTATGCAATAAGAGCATGCAACATTTCTTATTCGATTACTCGATTAATCGCCAGAATAATCGATAGAATACTGGATTACTAAAAGAATCGATTACTGCAGCCCTACTGTAAATTTACAGTAATTAACTGGCAGCAGCTTCACTTCCTGTATTTTACCAGTTTCTCACTGTATTTTAAAATCACAGTTTATTATTAGAGATAAATATACAGTTCATGACTGTATTCTTGTAAATT
>CM075191.1:6548054-6740554 GCA_037577475.1 Chaunax sp. Z400 | reverse complement strand
CTTGTGAAATATCTTTAAGATATACTACTGAATACTTCTACTACTTCTGTTGGTACACCACACTACTTCACTGCAGTACAGCTGCATACTTATGTGAGAGGAGGAAATACTGATAGTGAGAGAGAGGGTTCAGGAATGAGATAATCGTTAGCTCAGTGCGAACCTCCGCCCTGTGACAGACTGTCCCAAGGGCCTCTCCAAACCCTGGAACCAGTCAGACTAGTCCCACCCCTCACTGTGACGTAACACAGAGGCTTCCTGATCCAGGCTGATCTGAAGTCAGATTCTAGCTCACATCAGTCTTCATGAAAGCTAGAAGGATCAGCTCTCCGTGTATGCATCTCTCTGTTTGGGTAAAGCTCTTAATAACTACTGGCCTAGATAGTTTCAAACCATCACACTTTAAGCTGACTAATGTAGAAATAACAGGAAACAAACAGGAAGTCACCGTAGCATCACAATCTCAAGCATAACTTCCAAAGGTCCCTGAACTTTGATGAATCTTAGCTGTAAAAATGTAGGTTTTACTAAGGCTGTCACAATCATATCTTAGTCAGCGATTGTTTAGAATAGTTACGGTTATTTAATTGTCTCCTTCTGTTCATTTCATCAACCATCATAGTACCTATAGTATACCTTATGAAGAAGAAGAAAAAATTATGCAAAATAATTCTGGTTAGCGCAAATAATCGCGATGAGGCACTTATGTAATAATTAATTAATAATTAATAACAGTGTTGTTGTTTTTTTAAGAGCTTTAATTTAAGTTCTTCCAAGTTGACCTCATGATTAAACAGCATTTTATCTGTCCGGTCAGACGCATCAACTACCTAATTTACTTTTCACTCTGAACACTTTACACATTAGCAAGCTACGGTTAGCTTTGTCATGTGGTTCAGTTAGCGACGCAGTGTTTATGCTGTGTTCATGACACATCGTGAGCGGAAACTCTTCAGACAATCAGTCCCCGATTTGCCCGAACTGACGCCATAATGTGGTGACAGTTATATAAAAAAAAAAGCTATTTAATTGATTTTAACAAGCCATTTACTTTTGTATGTCATATGTTTGCGCTCTTAATATCTTACTTAAGTTCCCAGCATTCAAGTTTTTGCAAAAACATCTGTAATAATGAATATTAGCCCACTAGTCTACTGATTGATATGAACATGATTGGCTCCTGATATGGCCAATCATCAGGACATCCAAATTATTTCATGAGTTGATTGTGTGAATCCATTTTTTTCAGAGGTCAGAAATTCCCAAACTGGGATTACAGAGTTTACCGTCACTTTAAGGCACCATTAACTAATCTTTACATTAGTACTTAATAATAAAGACTAACTTATACTAGTAGGTGATTTACTCCAGGCTCCCACCACAGGAGTTTTAACCCTCTGCGGTCTATGGACTCATGAGTGCATTTTCGTGATGTTTCTGATCATTTCTTGGTGATAAAGTAACATTAATGTGGTTTTGGAATCTGCACACTGTCATCATCTTAGATGACTCACAGTAAGCTGTAGGATGCAGCAGAGGGCTCAAATCTCCTGTAACAGTTGGTGAAAGCAGATCGGCAGACAACACTTCTACTCCAGAAATTGTATCTCAAAAATTGGAATTCAAATAGTCAGCTTTTAGGTCAAATGATCTATTTACACATTGCTTTAGGATAAGTGGGAGCTTCATTCTACAAAAAGTTGAGTTTGTGCTGTATATTTTAATATGAAACACCATATTAGGTTATATGCAAGTACTTTCAAAAGGTGAATTTAATAAGCTATATACAAATACCCTCAGACTCAAGAGGGTTAAAATCCTAACCTATTTTGAAATTGGCTTGCATCACACACATGTGGAGAAACTTCACAGATTTCCTTCTCTCTAATCTGAAACAAGCACACAGTCAACGTTTACAATAATGGTGGAAGTATTTATGAAGACACCACCTTGGGTTTGGGGAGAATGACTGTGATTGGCCTCTTTTCTCTATTTTCTTGCATTGTATAGACTAAATAAATAATTGGTAGATTAATCAAGAGAATAATCAGGCTATAAATCATTAATGAAATAAGTGTTAGTTTCAGACTCGTTTTTGATGGAATCGACCAATCAAACAACAGCTTGCTAGCTTGTTGTTTGTCTAGCTACGGTATGTTTTGGTTTTCCCACATTTACGTCAGTCATCAGATCCTATCAACATCCTAACAACTCAGTTCTTTCCCAACAAATACAGCATTCAGCATAACAGTCTCACCCAGACGGTGTTTGTCTGTGGAATAATCTCAGAGGAATGTATTTTGAATCACAGCAGGATTGGGAAAAATAAGTCCTGTTTACTCATTTTTGCCAACCATTAAACCGACTACCATAAACAGCTGATGTCACAAGATTTTGTTTGTTCCAAAAAACACACTAAGCCTAACAGGCAAGGCTTTACCAAGTCAGCCAGTGATGAGAGAAGAGCTCAAATGATCGGTCTACTTACAAGACGGTTGATCGAAAACTATTATAATCATTTGTCAAGCAAAATGCCAAAAATTCTCTTGTTTCAGCTCCAAAAAATGTGAGGATTTCCTGTCTCTCTGTGTCACATAGGCAGTAAACAGGATGTCTTTGGGTTTTGGACTGTTGGTGGGAGAAAATTAATCCATTTCTTAGACATAATCTTGTCCAAATCTGTTGTTTGAGCAACTTTCTAAGAGTTTTAAAGGCCAAAAAATGTATTGATTAATCAGCAAACTTAACTAAAATGAACTTGGCCTGCATCACCGACCAGTCCGGGTATTTAGCTTGAACTGGCCACACTGGTGCAGAAGGAGGTTGTCTGACCTGATGACTGTCACCGTGATTCAGTGACCAGATGCGGTCATAAGTCACAGATGGGAGCCTTCATTAAAGGAGAGCCTGTCAGAAACACGGGAAGTGTTGTCACAAAGCAAAGCTCGGGTTAAAGCGTGAAGCAGGAGACAGAGAAGAGTTGGTGGAGTACACCTTTAGTCTACAGCAGATAAGGTAGCCATGAAGTCTTTAACGTCTCCTCCTCTCCCTTTGCTTATATTATGGTATGCAGCAGGAGTTGCGAAATCTTCTGGCTGCAGGCTCTACAGAGAAACTCCTGCTGTTGGTTCCACATTACTTAACGCGGGCCTACCGTAGGGAAACAGCAGTTCCGTGTAAATATTTCGTCAACCAAAGGCAACATACAGCCGACTGTGATGGGATGTTGGACGTATTATTGTGAGGACATGTCCCACAGGGCTCCCCCTCTTCTGCGTCAGCTGTCAAACTTACCCAAAGATCCGTTCCCCAGTACATGTCTGCAAGTTGAGATGGAGGAATCCTCCCTCCTGCTTCACGGCGGAGACACAAACAACCAGGAGGTGGTGGAGCAGAGACTCGTCACAGCGGAGACGGTGGAGGAAATGTTGGGAGGAAGTCTGGCCTTCTCCTCGGGACGGACGCGGCTGTCCTGTTTCTTCCAGGCAGCGAGAGAGAAAATGCGCTCAGGCTCCTTTTCCTGAAACAAGTTTGGTCGCAGAGAGAGGGGGGGAGGGGGGAGGAGAGGGGAGAAGGAGGAAGAGGGTGGAGGAACCGGGTGGGAAACCTACCATCAGCGTCTCTGTTTGTTTTATCTTAAAGACGCAGCTTTGGGTTATTTTTTTCTCTCTCTTAAACTCATCAGAGACCATTTAAATAAACGCAAATATTCGCAGTAAAGCACGAATACACTTAAGTTGTAATCTGGGCAAATTAATTAAAATCAATTATTAATTATAGAGTGATGAAGTGCTGTTAGGTAGGGTGAGGTATTTACTCCACAAAATAAACAAACATAAATAAATGTGATGTATAATAGTGATCTAATAACGTTACACTGACAGTATGAGTATTCTACTTTGTTGATAACAGTCTGTGACTAGATTTTGAATGCATGTAGCCTGTAATCAATTATTTCTTATAGTGTGCTGCTGCTACTTGTACATCTTTAAAACCACTGTTGAAGACTGTTGAAGACATATCAAACTACTACTACTACTACTAATACTAATAATAATAATAATAATAATAGAATAATTATTTAAACCAATGTTGAAGACATATTTATATGAAAAGGTTTGCATATACCTTTTGTTTTTATCATTTTATTTTAACTGGACTACACTGTACTTTATTCAGTTTCTGATGCTGCACTTAAGCTCTATTTTAATCCACTTTTTATTTTTATGTTTCATTCTTGTGTTTTATTTTCAGTTTTAATGATCCATGGTTTTAAGTTTTATTCCTCTTTTAATCTTTATGCCTTTATATTTTATCTTTGTGTTTATGTTTGTTGTAAAGCACTTATGGTTTGATAAGTGCTATATACTACTACTACTACTACTATACTACTACTAATACTACTCCTACTAGTATACTTCTACTCCTACCACTACTACTACTATTACTCCTTCTCCTCCTCCTCCTACTACTACTATTACTACTACTAATAATAGAATAATTATTTAAACCATTATTATTATTATTTTCTAATTTTTTTTATTCTTTTGCAAGTTAATGACGTGAATACCTGTCATATGTGGTCCGAACGCTAAGTAGTAGATTTCCCAGGAAGTGGGTAAGTGAGTATTTTAATGAATGAAGATGTTAAATGACGTAATTGTTTAATATGGAATGAAAGTAAATAAAGGAGAATGTTTATTCATGTCTGATAGAGAACTTTTTCAGGTCAGGTCCTCCTCCTTATGCAGCACCGTATCGCTCCACGTTCTGACTCCACTTTTCATTCGTGAGATGACGTCAGCCTACCTCCTGACAGCCACACCCTTCTTTCACATAAAGGGGCGGCAACATGTATCCTGTCTATTAAGTTGTACACCCGAGAAATATTTGGGTCAAAAAGTCTTTTAAAAAGTTTTAATGTCTTAATTATTTCAATAAATAAATTCAAAACCTCAGATAAATTGTGCACCGACATCATAAGAAAGAAAAGAAATGCTACAAGCCCCAAGCTTATCCTGATAAAAGGCTGTTTTCTTCATCTCTAAGCGTCACCAGCAAAAGTTTTTACTTGTTCTGTGAGTTATTTCAGTAAACCTATGAATATAAATGGAACCAAACGTGTTCCAAACAGTGAAGTCTTTGGTGAATCACTTGTCTTTGCCTCTACTGCCACCATCAGGTCAAATGTTAACTACTGTACTCCATCCATCCATCATCCATCCATCCATCCATTTTCTAGAATATCTCCTTGCCCTTTGCAGGGTTTGTGGGAGTTGGGCTGGAGCCAATCCCAGATGACATTAGGTGAGAGGCGGGGAACATCTTAGATTCAGTCTTAGTTCATTCATCTGACAGTTTATCACAGGGCTGACAAATAGAGAGAGACAAACAACCGTTCACACTCGCCAGTTCACCTTTATTGCATGTTTTTGGACGGGAGGAGGCTGGAGCACCGGAGGGAACCCACAGACCCAGGAAGAACATGCAAACTCCAAACAGAAAGGTCGTCATTCAAATGTTTTCCTTCTCATGGCTTTATATCTGATTGAAGCCTTCTCTTAAAAAAAGTTTATTGTTTAAAGAAATTAAGATAACATTATAGAGTGGCTATATTTTCACAATTTTGTTGTGTCCCATAAATAGTAAAAGATAAGATTTTGTCCCCTTCTCACCTCAGTAAGAGAGTATTCCTTATCTACTGACTCATTTAACCTATTTACTTATTTTGCTGCAGAATTTAAAAGTAAAACTGAAATAAGAAATATTTAAAGTTGGTATGTGTGAGTCAAGCTTAACCAGATCCTATGTTATCATACTGGAAGTGAAGCAAAATTTCAAATTTGACTGTTGGACCTTTCGTGTTTATTTACCCATAAAAAAATCAACTAATTAACATTTTCCACCTGTCATTTAGATAAGCACACCATCCTGCCTCTGAGTCTGTGTTCAAGTCTTTTGTTATTTCCTTCCAGTCTCTCTCTGTTTTGACTCTTTTAAAAGCAGATTCGTAAAGCCTCAGGAGAAGAGTTTGAAATGAAGCTTTTGCTTGAGCTGGAACATTTTCAACTTACAGAAACAGGTCAGTTTGCATTACCCTGAGCAAATTCTCATGTAAATTGCTTCTTCATGTTGACTTTATATTTTCACTACCTCCAGAATGTTTTGTCTCATCTCGATGTCAGTGACACTGTTGCAGGACAGTGGACACAACTTTGCTACGAGGCATTCGGTCTTTGAATTAGTCTAGTGGATATTAGGCTCCGACAGTGTGTTTTGTACTTTTGATTTTCATGTCCAAAATCCGAAAGCATAGCCAAGATGTTGGGTGTTCGGTGAGATGGGCTACAATGAGATTATGGATACAGAGGCTGAATTTAATTTGCAGAATGAACCACTGCTCCTTTGGATCAATATGGGAGAGCTGAGGGCTGGCTCAGGCATCTGATTATGACACCTCATGGATGCCACCCTGTCCCATATCTAAGTCAACTCAAACTAGGGGACCCTGAGAACACTGGTGGGGTTATATAGTATATCCCATCAGACCCTGAAAGGTGTCTGGGCCACCTCCAGTCCCGGATCCTGGATAAGCAGAAGAAAATGGATCAACAGATGGAGAGAAATGGATGTTGTTCATCCCGTGAGCTTAGCTACAAATAATGTAATAAGACATTTAAAAAAAACAACTGATCATGTCAAATGTGCCTGCTCACTCTATAATGAATTTTTTTTTTTAAATGTACATAATGTAATAACAATAGAAAAATGGTGAAGTAGTTTTAAAAATGTGCAGAATGTAATAAAAAGTAATGTAATGGCTGCATATTATACAAATAACCACTATTATCTATTTATATATTTTACATACCAGTGTCAGCGTTTGTTTTTTAAGGGGTTTATTTAATATGGAGTTGTGTACTTGAACACAACACACACCCAGATCCTGGACGTTCCTGTTCCTGTTGTCGTTTTTTTGGATATTTGGGTGGTCGTGTGAGTGGAGGAGCTGAGTTACTGGTCGTCTCCTCTTTCCTCTCCTCTCCTCTCATCTGCCCATCAGCGGAGCAAAGCCAGTAGCTACTTGACTTTAACAGTACAGTTATTGATAGCTCACCTCCGACATGGAGAGGAAATCAAATGCGGGGCCTTCTGAGTGATAACCCAAGAAAAGGCCAATCTGTCCTCCATTCTCCTGCTTCTCCATCTTCTTTCTCTCTCTCTGTCATTAATCTCAATCTCTGCGAGGCTTGTGTTGGTGTACTGGTTCAAAGGGGGAAGACAAAGAAAGAGACAGAGAGAAGGAGAGAGAGATTTTCTGCTAGGGTTTGTTCCTGTTGACATATAATCCATAGTAATAAATGGATCTTGAGGTCATCACAATGTAGCCTGAGGGAAGATAAGCGAGATAGAGACGCAGGCAGGAAATAGGTTTGTGTGTGAGGAAGGGAAGAGATCTTTGAACATGCTGCATGCAACCTGTTAAAACTGAGTATATTTTCTGACATTGTGTATATTTTGGATTTTTCTATTGATAGTTTTTATTTGGACTCTTTACATGTACACACTTTCCTACTTGGTACGGCTGCACAACACATTTGTCACTATGAGCAATACTTTTCACATACATATAGTCATGTCACGCACTGTTAATATAAACTAGACACTGAGAGTGTAAGGCAAACAGACAAACAAACAAACGTCTGCATGAACATTTCCTCTTTTAAAGACGAGTTAAATATTGACTGTAGCAACTGTGACTTCCTCTGGTCTACAGTAGGCTAAAACATATACTTTTGGCCATAGACTATAATGTAGTGTATTATAGTTTTTCAGTATATAATTACTTAGGTATTTGTTACTATTATTACTCAGCTAAGTAGTTGATTTTTTGCCAGTATTTGTTTGTTTGTCTGTGTGTCGGAGTTACTCAAAAAGTTTGAATGGATTTTGTTGACATCGTTTGGAGAGGGAGGAACAATCCTTTAGATCTTGGTGGTGATCTGGATCATCAGCTGGATCCAGGATATTTTTTTTTTAAGGATTCTTTACCATTGCGGTTCAAGGGCAGTTCCAAGATTTTTGCTTCTAACTTTATTGATAATGCCTACAATCATTGGGCGAAAATTACACAATGACATCCCCATAAGATCTAGCAGACATCAGAGTCGAATATAAACCCAACCAATATTCCAGATCTGGTTTGAATCTATAGGCCTCATGGAAAATTCACTTCTGTGAGATGACAAATAATAATCCTACAGACTTCAACTGATATTATAGCTGCAACAGTGCAGATTCAGTTAGTAATAATAATGAATAAGTAATGATAATAATGACACCAATGTGATTCCAAATTCTAGGGGCAGGTTTTTCATGGTCAAGGAGTCACATTATGAAGGTCAAACTATCTCGGGACTACGTTTAGGTGCAATAACATAATGAACCTGAGCTGCCTTGGTGAAGGTTTGTGCTCTCTGAGTGATGTCTAGATTTTAGAACTCAATTTTTTCTCATCAAATAAAGAATAACCACATTTGCACATTATTCCAAAGGATTTTAAAATCTATGTTTCATGCAGACGTGTGTCACAGGTGACTAAACATGCTCTCAAGGTCAGAGTAATTTACAGGGACCATATGTCGACTGCTCATCGCTCTGCTTCTTATTGAAGGGTATGGTGCATTTTGTGGTTATGAATGAATGATCTTTTGTTAATATGCTTACCAACACAGATGAGCAATCATCACCAGATGTTATCAGAGAAACAGTAAAAGACGGCCTCAGTGCAGCAGAATGTCTCTGCACCACTGGATGGCACTGCTCCTCCTCTCCCATCAGTCCATCCTCCCTTAAAACCACCTCCTCTCTCCATGCACTCCTTTTCTCCCTCGCCCTTTCCCTGCATCTCCACATCTTGTATGAGGAAGATCAAGAATAGCAAGGATTACCAGATCGATATCAGAGGCAATCTCTCTCTCCTATCTCTTTCCATCTCCTTTCCCCCCCATTTCCCTTGTCTCTCCGCCTATGTCACTCACCTCTCTCTGTGGTTAATTTGTGTTTTCAGCCTCTGCCCTTCAAGTCCCTCATTGCTTCTGGGTATATAAGAGAAATGGGAGAGAGAGAGAGAGAGGGAGTGGAGAGGGAGAAGGATAGCAGGGAGACATGCACAAATAATGACAGGGAAAAGGCAGATACAACTGAGATGAGAGATTTTGTTCCAGATGCTATTGATTCACCATGACCTGCTTGCAAGCACGGTCATAATATGCAATGCTGTTAATTCATCACACCACACTGACTAAGCTGAGGCTTAACCCATTTCATTCATAACCACAGATCCACAGCTGATGGGGAGAGGAGGGGAAGAAAACAACAGAAATAAACACAGATGAACACACAGGTGCACAGATACAGATCTGTTTAAAATAACAAGTGGAAGCAAGGAGCCTTGTTTGTCCTACAAAAAGATTAGTAAACAAACTGAGTTAAACACTTAAAGACATGGCGGTGTGTGAGACGGGGAGAGTGGGACTCATCTTTTATGGATGAGTATTTATTTAGCTGCACTTGCAGCTGCGCCTGGGTTACTTCCCATCTCAGTCACACACAGCTGACTAATAAACCTTCTCACCGTGTTTGAACGCACCCCTCCAGTTAAAACCGTCCCAGCATTCAATTCATGAACATAAGGAAAACGTTTTTGGTGAGTCTGTACACTGTAAAACGTTTCAGTGTGAATTTATAGTCATTAAGAGGCAGCAGCTCCACCTGCAAAGCAATTCATTTTTAGTTACTTACTCTATTTCACAATTACAGTATATTACTTAAATTATATATGTATAAATGTAAATTACTCTATATTTACAGTACGTAAGCTGTATATGAATCCACAATATGTATCCTGTATTTAATGATAATTAAATAATGTTACTGTGATACACTTATATTCATTTCTAGTCTGACCACTCAAAGTGCTTTACAACACAAGCCAATATTTATCCACACACAGAGGCTTTCATGGAAGTCAAGGTCTGCTCTTCAGAGGAAAATGACGTTCATCATTCACACACTGATGGAACATGACGACTGCAGGAGCCAAGGATCAGACCACCGACTTTACAATAAGCGAATTGCAATGGATTACAGCTGCCCCTGCAATGCTACTAAACTACTACTAAAAACAATAATATAATACCAATGATATAACATTACTAGTACAGTGATAAATCATTGTGACATGGGTAATGGTGGGCCGTTTCCTAACATTATGATACTGAAGAGAACTAGAAAGTTTGCGTCCAGGGACACAGATGACCTCGTTACTAGAAAAACTCAATTTGTGCTGAGGTGGCTATAGATCATAACCTTTATCATAGCAGAATAATAACAGATTGGCAAAAAATTATTCAAATGTGTTCAGATGTGCTTAAAAGTAAGAGACCAATTATGAGATGCACACCTCCTACAAAGCATGTCTGAAATTTAATTGTTTCTGTACATTGGTTTTAGAGGAGATGTGAATAGACCATACCACCTTTCAAACCTGTTATGTACAAACAGGCAGACAGGAATAACCCTATATGCCCCCTTTGGTGGGGCATAATAAAGATGGTGACTTACCTGTATATTACTTAGTGGAGGTTGCCTTAACAATGTGGCTCCTGACATCTGTGTCAGAAAGCTGAGCAGACTGTCGAGTGTCTTTTCAAATTTTAATTCCCATACTTTTCTTTCACCTTCCCATGATGCTCTGCTGTTTACAGTTAAATTTACAGTACATTCATATGTTCTCTAAAGCTGTAATCGTGCATTATTTCTCCCAGATTGAATTGCAGTTTACAACATGTCACTGGATCACATCAATAAAGCAGAATACTGTCCAGATTTTACTGTAAATTTACATTAAACTTTTACAGTGTAGTCATGTAAATTTCTAAAAACATGAAATATTCTCATTAGACTTGTTGTAGCTTAGGCTTATTCACCTGATAGGCCTTGCACTTGTTTGTTTGTTTATGCATGTGTTACTGTGTTTGCGTGTGTGTGTATGGCCAGCTTGCATCTCAGTTGGACTCAGGAAATGGGTGTTTTATTGGGAGCAGATGATTGTGATACACACTGTCCCAGGAAGAACTGTCTCACGTGCACATGCACGCACACACACACACACTCCTCCTTTCTCTCTTACATAACCAGTAAAGTCTGCCAAAACTCATGGCTGTATGAGCAATTGAACAACATTAACATGCAGACACACATCACACCGGACTTTACAGATGCGCATGTGTGCATGTGTGTGACTCTCATTGATATGCGTGTGCGGAGACATGTTATTGGTTCCTACGGGCTCGTTTAGGGCTAATTAGAGAGAGTAATGAGATAAGAGGAGTGGGAGAGGGAGGCGATGCTCTGATGGATGAGAGGAAGGGGACAGCATCTCAATGCAGAGACTCTACGGGAGGGATCGAGATCAAATTAGAGGATGAAATGGAACAAGTAGGGAAGGTAGAGGAGATGAAGTAATGCAGAGAATCAATACTGTTGGCTGAAAAGGAACCTCGGTGTCCAGGGCTAAACGCTCACGACAAGGTCGATCATCTCCACTCTGCTGCAAACATGTCCGCTTAAACTTCAGCTGTGTGCATAATCACAATCAATTATTTAATTCTAGGTCTATCCCTTTACTTAACACTACAAACCACACAGTGAAATGTTCTGATTATATCCGTGTTAGGGTCAGATCAATAAACCTAAATTGTGTTTGAAGAAAATTTTTACTCAGACAAAAATTTAAAGAGTTGTTTAAGAAATATAGTTATTTGCTTTCTTGCTGAGAGTTACATTCAGGGGTTCCATGCAAGTCACGCATACCACAGTTAGATAGGGCAGGGCGCTTTCCCAGAAATTTACATTAAAAGTAACTATACCCACAATGCAAATTAGTGCAAGAATATAGATTAAAAAAGCCACAGATGAAAGGAATGAGCCAACATGGTATTTGTTTTTCAGTCAAATGACCCTGTTGACATCACAGAGCAGTGTCTGCAGATAAATGCTCAGAATTCAGCAATAGTAAACTTTAAGGAACAACTTTAAAAACGCCCATCTTTAATAACCCAATATTTTCCTTTCACTTGCCCTAATCTACTGAAACAAAGAAACATGTGACACATAAAAATGACATTTTTAAGTACTCAAAACCAAAACATGTTAAATCGTGAATAACTATCATTTAGTCATAACATAGAAATAACAGTCATTGGTGCATTTCAGAGTAAATGATTGTGGTGTGATTTTTTTGTGCATGATTGAAAACACTTGGCCAAGGCAATACAATCCCGGGTCCAATTAATATCCTACTGAAACAACTGATGATGTCACGGCTTCCACAAAATTTATGTGACCAGGTAGTTGGGATGCTGATGATGCTGATGGTTGGAACTCAGCAAGACACGTGTAGCACAGATGTTACAGATGTTATGGCTCATTGCACAGTGGAGGCAGATCACATTTAGTGTCAAGTCCAGATTTAACTTGCACAGAGCTGATGGTCGTATGTGTGTGTATTGTTGCTGTGGGGAACGCTATCCTGCAGCATACATCCAGGAAGTGGGGCGTTTTGGTGGTGGTGTCATAATGTGGGGAACCATTGCTAATGGATGGCGGTCAGACCTTGTCCACATCCACGGTACACTGACAGTTATCCGTTACCGAGATACGGTCCTAGGTCCACATGTCATTCCCAGGATACAGCAATCAGGCATCACCTTCATGCATGACAATGCCAGACCACATGTGGCTCACGTCTGTCAGTCTTGTAACCACAATACACACACTGATAAATCTGAAGAGAAAAGGTAAAGGAGATAATAGTGTTTTTCTTTTATGTATTTTCATGATGTCCAGCATCACATGAATGACCCTATTCACATATTGACATCTGTCTGCAAGACACCAAATGGAATCTCTAACTCTCTCCTCTGCGCTTTGACTGCAATAACCGTCCATCACGAGTCATGACTAGCTGGTGAGGAAGAGGGGGAACGAGGGAAAGCTATTAGCTTTAGCTGCTCCTGGCCAACTATCTTCAGCAATACATGGTTAAACTGTGGCCTCAACATCGATGCTCCGCAGAGCGCTCTGTTGTGAAACAATGTCATCCTGCAATTTTTGGAAAAGACAAAACAAAAGCAATAGCATAGGGAAAGAGGGTGTGTGACTTTTTGGGGTATGCTCTATGACATAATCAGACAAATATGCTTGACTCATAATGTAATCAGAAATCTGAAGATAGGGGCTCCCAGCTTGTTTGGATATGATGCCTCTACTTCAGTGAGAAAATCTACACCACTCTGACATCTGGATGTCTGCTAAGCAAAAGTGACAGAATTTATTTTCAAAAATTACAAACTATTCATTTAAATTATGAAAACAGCATTGAACCAAAGATCTTCATTTGCATATTTTCCCTTAGCTAATCTCTTAGCTATTAAGGTTAGAAAATTAAAGGACATCAACAGGACAATAGATTGTGTAAATGGTGGGATTTGGGAGGACTGGATTGTTTTGTTCATACTAAATGACAAGGCCTACAAATACTTTATCCTTGGACTATTAATGGTATCATATGAAAATGTCAGCGCTGCAATCTGGATCTGTTTTATATTCATTTGTAGTGTCTTATATGCCCGTGCAAGGACATTTGTATGCAAGACACAGTAATAAAAACTTCATCATCATCAGTCATCTGACAGGAGAATACTACTGTCTGCATTAAGTTTATGTTTTCCCTGTGATTCTGCTGTGCAGTCTGTGTCTGGTTTATGTATGCGTACCATTTTCATGTTTTATTGCATTTAAAAGCCAAGCCCTGCTGTTAATCTGCAGATTTAACTTCCATACAAGCGAACTAAGATGTCCTAAATGTGGCTTCACATTATTTATTGATTGGATAGGTTGATTTTGTTGTAACTGAAAGGCAAAATAACTACCCATTGGAAACTGGATGGAGGGGATTTGTGGGCAAACTGAACAATTAAACTTCTCCGTGCTGCTGTTATGTTGGCTGAGACTACAGATGGCCATCAAGGTGCTGGCAGACAAGGCTGAGGAGGCAAGATATTGGTTGCAGCTACAGAGAAAGGAGAGTTTCTGGGGCTCAACACCACTATAAGGACAGCAGGGGGTCAGGGGAGCAGCCCCACCTAGAGACATACTGGGTAGGTGGCAAACTGTGTGAAAGGTGGCTCAAGCTGACTCTGGATGTGCAGGTGGAGGAGCTACAGACAAAAGGTAGAGCAGGAAGAACATCTAAATCTTATTCCTGGAGATTTGGAGAGAATTACAACATTATAAATTCAAGAATTGAAGTAAGATCTAATATAATGTCAACAGAATGGACTCCTGATTGGAGGATTTGACTGGAGATTGCTGGAGGTGGTGAAGGGTTGAAGGTGGGTTGCAATTCTTTGCCAAACTGAAATGACAGCTGAATGACAGCAAAGAGAAGGTGAGCATATTTTAAGTTTGACAGCTTACAAAAGATTGGCTAAAGGAAAACCTGACAGGTTGTGATTGGATGAAAAGTAAAATGAGATAGAGATAACAGGAAACCGGTTGTGACATCGATGGCATGCACAAAGAGAGTCTTAGTTCAGACGTTTTCCCAGTCAGATGATGAATAAAAAATGAGCCAGACATTAAACTTGCTTACCAGCTACAGAACAGCGATGAATATTAATAATCTGAATAAATGAGTTGTGAAACATAACAAACGCTTATTCAGAGTTCACTAAATGCATAAATGAATGCTGTGAATGCATTTTTGCTGTATTGTTTCGACTGTGATTACAGCCTCTGATTTTGATTCTGATTCTGATAAGTCACCATCATTTCTGACAGTTTCAGTATCACCCATTTGGCAAAAAGTGCTACAAACGTCTCTACAAACTGCTGGCAACGTGGCTGACAAGCATCCATCACTTTAATTTAGGTCTAAATAAAATTTTATATTCAGACTAATTGAACAAATTCAATTGATTTAAAAGAAGCGGTACACTGCATAGCAAAACTAGGCTATAGAGAGGTGCTTCACAGTCACACAGTCACCAACTGGGGAGATTTTGGAGTGAAAGATAGTGATCTGCATCGCCATCATGAAAAACATTATTTGGAACAGCTGTGTTCATCCCTGAAGTCGAGACTTGAAGAATCTGAAAATGAGCGGTGAAACTGTTCTGGAGGCTCTGAGCTATTTAATGTTGCTTTTCACTTTAATTAGTTACACCTAAGAAGCTCAGTGACTGTTCAGTGGTGAAGATCTTCATGCTCACTCCATTTTCTTTCCTTTTCCAGCTTCCAAATCAGGCAACACTAACTACTAAATCCATCAAATTTAGGTCTAAAGCACCTCAAAAGCTGCATCTCATTCTACCATTCTAACTCTCACAGACAGAGTGATGGTTACAAGTAGGAGTGTGGGGCACTGGTCTGACCACTGGGAGTCATTTGGGGACACTTGTGAACAGGGGGAGCTGGGATTGAACCACCAACCCTGCGATTAGAGGACAACCAGGTCTACCTAAACGTAATCAATAACTCTTTAACTGAAAGAGAATAACTCCTCTTTCAATTAGTTTCTCCTCAGGGAATTAAATATATGACATCCAAAAGATGCCTCTCCATGAATCTCCACCTTATCGTGGTGGAGGGGTTTGAGTGCCTGAATGATCCTAGGAGCTGTGTTGTTGGGGACAATTTGCCCCTGGTAAGGTCTCCCAACACAAATTGGTCCAAGGTGACAGGCCAGACTAAGGGCGGTTCATTGTACCCTTATGAAGCATAAGAACAGGATCCAATTTACCTCGCCAGGATCAAGGATACCAGGGTGTCCAACTATCGGGGCATCACACTTCTCAGCCACCCTGGGAATGTCTATACCAAGGTACTGGAGAGGAGAGTCCATCCGTTAGTCGAATCTCGGATTTAGGAGGAACAATGCGTTTTTCGTCCTGGTCGTGGAATGCTGGATGAGCTCTTCACTCTCGCTAGAGTGCTGGAGGGTGCATGGGAGTTTGCCCAATCAGTCTACATGTGCTTTGTGGACTTGGAAAAGGCATACGACCGTGTCCCTCGTAGAGCTCTGTGGGGGGGTGCTCCGGGAATATGGGGTGTTGGGCCCGATATTACGGGCCATTCGGTCCCTGTATGAGTAAGCAAGAGTTTTGTTTGCATTGCCAGCAATAAGTCAGACTTGTTTCCGGTGAGAGTTGGACTCTATCAGGACTGCCCTTTGTCACCGATTCTGTTTGTAATCTTTATGGACAGAATTTCTAGGTGCAGCCAGGTGGCGGGGGGTGTCCGGTTTGGTGGACTCAGGATCGCATCTCTGCTTTTTGCGGATGACGTGGTTCTGTTAGCTTCATTATGCCGTGACCTTTGACTGTCATTGGGACAGTTTGAAGCCACTGGGATGAGAATCAGCACCTCCAAGTCTGAGGCCATGGTTCTCAGTCGGAAAAGGGTGGATTGCTCACTCCAGGTCAGGGATGAGTTGCTGCCCCAAGTGGAGGAGTTCAAGTATCTCGGGGTCTTGTTCATGAGTGAGGAAAGAATGGAACAGGAGATTGATAGACGGATCGGGGCAGCGTCTGCGGTGATGCAGACTCTGTATCGGGCAAAGCTCTCGATTTATTTTTTTCTCGATTTATCTACATTCCTTCCCTCACCTATGGTCATGAGCTCTGGGTAATGACCGAAAGGACTAAATCACGGATACAAGTGGCTGAAATGAGCTTCCTCCGCAGGGTGTCTGGGCTCACCCTTAGGGTGAGGAGCTCAGTCATGCGAGAGAGGCTCAGAGTGGAGCCACTGCTCCTCCACATTGAGAGGAGTCAGCTGAGGTGGTTCGGGCATTTGGTAAGGATGCCCCGTGGACGACCTCCCTGGGGACACTCCTCCCCACTGGGAGGAGACCCTGGGGTAGACCCAGGATGCGTTGGAGGGATTATATCTCTCGGCTGGCTTGAAAACGCTTTGGTGAACCCTCTGAAGAGCTGGAGGAGGTGGCTGGGGAGAGGGACGTTTGGCCTTCTCTGCTGAGACTGCTGCCCCTGCGACCCGGACCTGGATAAGCAGAAGAAAATGGATGGATGGATGGACGTCCAAAAGTAGGATTGTGTGTGTGTGGATTGAGTGTGAAACAAGCACAATCTGGAACTTCCATTTGAGATAAAAGTATATTGCCTCTGCAGCTGTCAGACAGGAAATATTCAACCAGATTTTAACCTTGTGGGCCAATTTGTTGCTGCAGCATCATAACTACCAAAACATTTCAAAGCACACTCCTGTCCCTCAGGCTCAGATGAGTGAATCTGGCAAACCAAACAGAGCGAGGCTTGTCATTAGCAGTCTGGGCTGGATAACACCCACAGCGTCTCTGGAGGTCCATGAAGACAGCTTTGTGAATGTTTGTTTGTATGACTGAGTGATAGTTGACTAGTGGTAGTGCAGCTTGATTTTAATTGCCTGATTCCCTCCCCCCAATGATCTATATAGAACAGCAGATGAGCCTCTCTGTTGCTCCTTTACTCCTCTCTTTTCTTTCCCTTCTACGTTCAGGAGGAAGAGGAACCTATCCTCCACCTCCCTGACCTCCTCGTCATCCCTCCCGCCCCATATTTCCCTCACAAGCTAGTATTTCAGCCTGTGTCCTTGTTTAATAGTCTGATCCCTCCATCATTAATTAAACATGATCACAAGCTTTGCGAGGCTATGCATCCTTCTCTCCCTCTGCTCCCTCTCTCCCATATCAGGATTTTATTTCTCAACCAAAGGTCCTGCATGCTTGCTCTTGTTTTTCCTTTTCTGTCCTTCCACACTTACCTCTCCTCATCCTCTCTCCCTCCTCTCTGCCCCTCAGGTGGTCTCTTTTAACAGATGTTAATTATTCATGATATCCACCCAGGAGACAGAACCAATAGACAGATGGATGGATAGAAATGAATAAATAAAAAGGTAAAAATGATATATCTGGCATCTGCTTCAGCAGTTTGTCTGAGGCTGTGTGTGGGTGTGTATGCATGCTGTGAGAATGCATGTCTGTGTATCACTGTGTGGAAATCTGTCGGGTCTTCCTGAGAAGCACTTCCATGACGCAGAAAATCTGAGCCAACAAAGGTTATAAATGGAGAGAAGGGAACCTTGCAGCAGTTAGTGTGCCAAACCGACTGGGCGCTCGCCAAACAGCAGGGAGGTGGGCAAATAAAGAAGAGAGAGAGACATAAGGCTATGGATATCTATACACTAAGATATTGTAACGTGAATCCGACAGTATAATCTCTCATGTCAGAAAGCAGAGTTAAAATATGTGCCAACTTGTTATGTAACATGTCTCCAAGGATAACATCACAAGCTGCAATGCTGTACATGGACTAGGCTGCAATTGAACAATGCTGAAGGGAGGACACATTCTTACATCTTTTTGTTTTAAAAAGCAGATATACACTTTGCAGCTAATTTTACTGTTGTTTTAAATTTAAAAAAACAACTATTAAGAGTTGGTATTTTCTGAATTAATTCACTGCAAAAAAGAGGAGCTTAAATAAAAGAAATAAACACTGAATGTGATGAGAAAACAGTTTAATACTAGTGAAATTATCTGTCCATGCAGCAAGATAATTTTACTTGTCAAGAAAACTTAAAATAAGTTGTTCAGTCTAAAAACAGCATAATTTGCAGTGTTCCTGTGAGATTTCCTTGACAGAGTTTTTGATGTGGTCCAAATTATAGGGTAAGTGGAGTCAACATTAAATTGGTGCATTACTTTAGTCACAATTTTAGTCAGTGCATTGCAGTGTTTTTTCTAAGGCAAGCAAATAAGTCAACATATATGATAAGTAAAGTTTGCAATGACATTTACCCAGATTTAAAGTGAGTAGTTCAAATATCTCAAATATCACTAGTTTTAAATTACATAGTTTTCTCAAAAACCTTCTAGGAATATTATGGACCAGTTAAATAATGCTTTACTAAGTTTATTTACTGCATGACACATGAATAACCCAATTTAAGGTAATAGTCTGATAAAGGTGTATTGAAGGAGTGAGTTGTGCTTCAACAACAAATCTTTGTATTCCACAAAGTGAAAAAAGGCAGCAAATCTCAAAATCAAGTCACATTTAGCTAATTTATTTAGCACACATCACAACAGGCACGCTGAAAAACCTATTTAAAAATTGAAAATATAATGAGACATAAAGTTGCAAGACATGAAATGTAAAGTTTCAAATTATCACTGGTGTTATGTAGATATTTAAATATTTTTGCAGGACCCAAATGCAGACTCAGAGGGTTAGAAATGATTTAATGCTCTTATGAGTGAGGGTTGTAGAGTATAGATGACTGGGCAGTGTCTTGGGTCCTCGAGTGGGAGAAGCAGATGGCTGGAGATGGCGGTCTGAAGACAAAAAGCAAAAGTAGACTAAATAAGTTGCAATGCACTTATGCAGGAGTGTTTAAATTAATTTGTTTAAATATGATTCAAGCACTGAGAGATTCACTAGATTGGCCGATATAGCTACCGCATAGTTAGCTGAATAATCTGGCAATGAGTGGAGGAGCAGTCAGGGTTGATGTAGAGCAGAGGACGATTTGATAGCAGTCAGGTGTAGAACTGAGCCAGGTGTAAGGTGTGTGGGGCCCCCCAACACAAACACGAGACAAGAGGAGAGGGGGACACTGGGAGAGACAAGGGGAGAAAATATAACGCTCTGGGGGATCAGAGTCACGGGCGAGCCGTGACAACTGGTTTGTAAAAAGGCATAGTGACAACATTTATTCTCACATGTGGATTGTACATGTTGGTCTCATCATTAGCATGTCAGAGTTCAGCTTTAATCACTTGAGAATAAAAACTGTGTTTGGAAATGGAGACATCATAAAATTGTAATTTTTTCACTATGACATCTTTTTTTTTGACTACACTACAATATAAAACATAAATCAGACTATAACTTGCAATAAAGTCTCAAATAGCTTTTAGTCTGTTATTATTCTTCATAATATCTATTAATATTATATTACAAACACTGAAACTGTCATATATTTTTTTTATGTCTGACAGTTTTGTTGAATTGATGCTACTGTGAGCCTAAACTGATGCTGATGCCACCCATTTTTCTATCAAGCCTTAATACACGACCTTGATGCAAGAAAGAATTTATAAATGCTTTGTAATTTTGATTGTAATTGTCATTCTGATTAGAATCTACTAATATATTTAATCGCTGTTGATGAAAAGGGAATAAACCAGTGCAGCGTGTTCTCTCTCAGGGCATTGGCTGGAAATTCAGGAAATCAGCTCTGAAGAAAAAGTCAATGAAGCTGGCTCAGGAAAGCCGGGAAAATGCACTAAAATGATGTGAACTTCACAGTTTATTGACACGTGAGATTGGATTTTGCCCTCGGGTATCCAGATTACTGATGTGTTTGTAGAAATGTTTTGATTTACTCTAAAAAATATTACATTTTGGCAGTAAAATGTTTTCATTCTATTAATTGTCTCAAATTAGCCAGAAGGAAATCAGTGGAGGATGTGGAAGCATATCTGGTTTTTGAAGCAGTGACCCATACTAGAGGCAGTTATACACATCATCACAGTCACCATGGCAACAGAATAGCCATTTGTGATGTTCCCACAATTACATCCACATATAGCCGAGCCTCTTTATTATCCTCCATCTCTTTTCTCATCGATTTAGCGTTTCCTTTCATTACCTGTCTGGTACTCCTGTCTCATCTTTGTACCTGTGGTTCTTTTGTGGGTATGTACATTATGTTCTGTGTATATCCGTGTTAACATATGATTGAGTGCATGTGTGTGTGTGTGTGCATTTTTCTGGTCTCAACCAACAACTCAGTTCAATTTATTTATATAGCTCCAAATCACAACAAAAGTTATGTCAAGGCACTTTCCAAAAAGAGCAGGTCTAGACGATTCTTTATTCTAAAGAGACCCAACAATCCCCCATGAGCTAGAACATGGAGACAGTGGCGACGAAAAACAGCCTTTTAACAGCAGAAACCTTGAGCAGATCCAAGACTCAAGGTGGGTCAAGAGGGCCCTCTGCTTTGACTGGTTGGGGTGAGAGAGATAGAGAGAGAGAAAGATTGGGAGATAGGTGGGGAGAGAGAGACAGAGAGCGAGATGGGGAGAGAGATGATAATGAATGTTGATGATAGTAAGAGTGATAATAATAATGGTAATGATGATGATAGTGATAGTAATAATAATAATAATAATAATAATGATGATGTCAGAGGTGTAACCATGGTCCCAGCAGTAGATCGGTCCACGGTGACCTGCGGGATGAGAAAGCACAAAGACTCCGGGGAAGAAGTCAAGGTAGTTACATGAATTAATGAGACATGAGTGTGTAAATAAGAAGGGGGAGAGGAGGAGAGAGGAGCTCAGTGCATCATGGGAAATCCCCCAGCAGTCTAGGCCTATAGCAGCATAGCTAAAGACTAGCCTAAGACAGCCTTAATTATAAGCTTTCTCAAAAGGAAAGTTTTAAGCCTCCTCTTAAATGTAGAGAGGGTGTCTGCCTCCTGGACCCAGACTGGAAGATGGTTCCACAGGAGAGGAGCCTGATACCTGAAGCCTCTGGCTCCCGTTCTACTTTTGGAGACTCTGGGGATCACAAGTAACCCTGCATCCAGGGAGCGTAATGTTGTAGATGGGTAGTAGGGAACTACGAGCTCCTGAAGGCATGTTGGTGCCTGAACATTAAGGGCTTTGTACGTGAGGAGAAGGGTTTTACATTCTATTCTGGATTTTAAATGGGAGCCAATGCAGAGAGGCTGATAGAGGAGAGATATGATCTCTGATACTAGCTCTGGTCAGAACACGTGCAGCAGCATTCCGGATCAGCTGGAGAGTCTTTAGAGACTTGTTGGGACAGCTGATAATAGGGAATTACAATAGTCCAGCCTGGAAGTCATAAATGCATGGATTAATTTTTCTGCATCTTTTTGAGACAGAATGTTCCAGATTTTTGATGTATTACGAAAGTGAAAGAAGGCAGTCCTAGAAATGTGTTTAATATTGGAGTTAAAGGACATATCCTGATCAAACGTAACTCCCAGATTCCTCACGGTGGAGCTGGAGGCCAAGATAAATGTCATCCATAGTGGTTATATCATTAGATAGTGTGTTTCTGAGATGTTTAGGGCCCAGAACAATAACCTCAGTTTTGTCAGAATTAAGTTGCAGAAAATTAGATGTCATCCAGTTTTTCATATCTATAAGACATGCCAGACACAGTCTTTATGGGGTTTTGACAGCTGCTCTAAAGGAAGCACTGAGAGGCGTGTAGGACTGCGACTCTGCCTCCTGGTCTCAACTCTGTGATGTCACCATGTTGGATCACTATTAAACTGGGTCAGATTACTAGCTATGAGAGCTGCTCCATCCAAACTGGGATGAATGACATCTCTCCTAATAAGACCAGGTCTTCCCCAGAAAATCTGCCAATTGTCTACAAAACCCACATCGTTTTACGGACACCACCTCGACAGCCAGCGGTTCAACAATGACATGCAGGTAAACCAACAGTATGGAGTAATCCCTGCGGAAGGTACTCCTCATTGTCAGCTTGTAATAGGCACTTTTATATAATAATAGGCAGATTAACCTTTGCAGCTGTGCTTTTCTCAAACTCAAAATGACCTCAGATCACCTATAGCACTGCTTGTATCTATTAGAACCAATGAAAACATCATTGTGCAAAGATAACACATTATCAATAATGATTATATGGATCAGACTTTAAAGAAATCTCCTTTATGTCATTTGCATGTGTGGATCGTGTCAGTGTGATAAAATAAAATCTCCTGAGAGGTTGTTGGTCTTATTGCATATCGGTGTAACATGCAGCACTTTTCTGGGGTAAATTTTTGTCTGCCTGGGGTGTCTGGGCATGAGTCCTACTTAGCCTACAGCATGGTTTCTCATATATTTATTTATTTGAGGCAGCCTGCCACAAAATCAAAATTGCCTGGCACATATTAGTTTGTATTTTTGGAGCTTTGCTTCTCTCTGACTCTCTCGCTCCCTCACACAGACACATCATGCTTTTCCCACACAGACCTCCCCAGATATATTAATGGCTGCTGAGGTATATTTTGCAACTCATTTCAATATTTCTTTTGACTATTTTTTCATCCATCGGAGAGAAAGATGCCACACAGAGTCAGTGTGCACTCTACGAGGGAGAGTTTGAAACTGATGTCAGTGTCATTGCTGTCAGTTCGTACGTGCTATGGTGTGTCCGCTTCATATTTAGCTAAGGAATAATGTTTAATAATTTGTACTCATCCTACTTTGTGGATTTTGAATCAACAGACAACGGAAAATAATTTGTCTTCCTTAAGACAGCTCTTCTCCTCAGGGCTGAGGGCGTTTACTGGTTTGATGTTGGCTGGGAGAATGTGCTGCCTTTAAGGTGAATGTCATGGGAAAAAAGCCAGCCATCACTCCGGCTCTGGTGGTGGTGGTTAGGGTGGTGGTGGTTAGGGTGGTGGTGGTTAGGGTGGTGGTGGTTAGGGTGGTGGTGGTTAGGGTGGTGGTGGTTAGGGTGGAGTTATGCGTGCCCTTTTTCTCTGCTCTATAACATCCTGCTCTCACCTCTCCACATCCTAACAGACTACACTTTAAAGAATACCTGAGTTAAGTACAGCACAGTTATTTCTTTCAGGTTTTATTTCATTTAGGTAAGCTTTATGTTGTTTTGCTGGGCCTCCTGTATGTTTAGATTCAGGCATTCCAGTTCCTTAATTGGAGGTTGGCTGGGTCCTCCAACATCCTTTGTCCCTATTGTAAATTACTCTTGTTTATTTAGCAATAAATGCTGTGTATGAGCAATTTTCTGCTGGGTTCTTATTTGCTATGGTCTCTGTTTGAGATAACTTTTTAATACATAGGTTTGTATAAGGTTGCATTATGTACATTTTCAACACATATGCATACATGTAGCCAGACATACAGGTGAAAAGTGATGGCTCATGTCACCTCTTCACTTTCCCTGCTCCAAACCAGAGAAAACAGCAGTCTTGGCAAAGTTTGACAGTAAGATTTAATGAATGAACAACCATGCTGACTGAACACGATCACATCACACACCCAGAATACGTCCGTCAGGCTCGTCATCATAGCTTGAAGTTTGAAGCAAGTTAAAATTCAGTTCAGAAGCTGCTTTTTTTTTTTCTTCAATTGGACCTCAAATTCCAAAACGACTTCCAAAATAACTAAATGCAACAGAAGATGGATGAGCTGTAACTCTCTGACCTCCTTCTATCTATCAGTGTCGCCGTAACAGAGGCAGTTCATTTTCATCTTTGCCGAGATGAATCCTTTCGTTGGTGACCGTTCTGCGACACGTGTTCAACAACCGTGTATTGCATCTGGTTATTAGCTCCGTGAGCTCTCACAGTCTAGACGTCAGTCAAACTCAAACACAAACAATACTTGTTTTCCTGTTGACATGAATGGACACTGTTCGTGTGTGTGTGTGTGTGTGTGTGTGTGTGTGTGTGTGTGTGTGTGTGTGTGTGTGTGTGTGTGTGTGTGTGTGTGTGTGTGTGTGTGTGTGTGTGTGTGTGTGTGTGTGATCTAAGACGCATTGTATCCTGCCCTACTAAACTCCATCTCTCATTTATCACCTGCTGATCTATCCGTCACTCCGAATGACGTGAAACAGCGTGACGTTGTAAAGGACCTGGTGTCCGTTGTTCCAGGTGTACAGTGCTCTCTCTCTCGGGTTGTAGTCCATCATGCTGATGTGGGAGTACTGGTTGTGGAAGGGGATATCAGTGTACTCATACGTGGAGGAGTTGGTGTGGTAGGCAAAGTGGACCTTGGCCCCGGCCAGGTGGGAGTTGGTGACATACAAGGTGCCACAGATCATGAAGGCCTCCCCTGCGCTGCGCTTTGGAAACCCTGTGTCCCAGCTCTGGAGGACTTCCAGTGAACGGGAGTCAAGACGACTCACCTGGAGACACAGAGGGAGGGAGGAAATGTTTGGTGGATTTAATAAGAACGGGCTTTTTGTGTATATCCAGCTATTTCTTGATGGATACTCGCACGATGAGCTTCAGTGCAAAATTAAAAATGTCTCTTTGACACTTTTAAGTCACATTCCGAGTCATAATGTGTACCTACTTAACAATATTATTCTTATATCAAAATCTTAACATTTTCTTCCTATTAAAAAAAAGATGATCGCTAGGCGTGAACCAACCAAATCCAACCAATAATATTATACCATCCACTCATTACTGGTTACTGGTTACCCACTGACTAGAATTCATTTGACTGATATTGATCTCCTGCAAGCCCAACATTCAAATCAATTTCCTCCAAATGCTGTGTCCGTGTGCCGATCCTGCTTCACTCAGAAATAAATCAAGACACAGAAGTTCGACATGTTTCATCTGGACTTTAAAAACCAACCAGGCCAATATGTCGACTCATATTAGCTGTATTACTGTAGATTTATTTGTATTAGCATATATGTTGGTGATGCCATCATTACATGCATTGTAAAACTTTGATGTAAATTTACACTTACATCTGAACAGTATTCTGCTGTATTAATGTCATACAGTGAAATGTTGAAAACTGCAATCTAATCTGGGAAAATGATATATTATTATAGCTCTTTAAGAGAATGCCATAATTTACAGAAATATATTGTAAACTTAATCATAAACTGCAATATGTTAGGAAATGGCATACCATTATCCTTGTCAAAGCGTATTTAGTCATTTTAAAGAATTAAAAAAAAATTTTTTTTAGTATTATTACTAGTAGTAATTTAGTAGGCAGGGCTGTTGCTAAGGAGGTACAGCCTTCATCCACTTACTGGGAGGTCAGTGGTTCGAACCCCGGCCCCTGAGGTCTCTCTGTGTGTGAATAGGTAAATGCTGGCTTGTCTTGTAAAGCACTTAAAGTATTTCAGTATTTCACCATTTCTAAAGGGCATAATCTATTTTTTGAGATGCATGAATCACATTTAGTTTATTATTTTCATGTTGGTGAATTAAGAAGTTTCAATTCATTGAATTTGATCTACTTTCACATTTTATTCAAACCTGTGCTTCAGTCTTTAGATCTATGTCCCACACACTCACAGACTCACAAGGTATAGGCAATGGTTTGCAAGACATAAACAGTCACAGAGCAAATTAGCATTTTATTTAAAAAAAAACATGTATAATAAACTCATGTAGAACTACACGTGCCATGTATTATGATAGATTATACTATTCAGTGTAGAAATGTCTGTCAGAACTTTTAATCATTTTTTATGCATTTTTTATGACCTCTGGAAGGAAGGCAAACCGGCTGACAAACAGTTTTAGAAAATAAAAGAGTATCACAAGAGTGCAGAATCACACACGGGGCAGAATGTACCATAATGTTTCCAGCATTTGGGATGGAGGTGTAGACTGCCCAGAGTCCCATTTCATCAGCCATGAGGTCGATGTCTGAGGACCCTCCCCAGCTGTAGGGAAATGTATTGTTGTATCCGGCGCCACTCAAGCTGCGCTGAAGTATCACGCTGCGAGAGCGGAAATGGTACTGAACCTGCAAAAACAGATGTATACGCATCTCATTCTGGTCAGTGAGCATCAAATCTTCTGCTCTGTTTCCATTCAAGCCAGTCTCCTACCAGGATGTTGCTCTGATGCTTGTTGTAGTAGAGTGACCCGTTGTAAACCACGTGGCCAGTTCCTGCCCAGGGATGCGGCAACAGATGCTGTACAAAGTTCTGCCCCTTTGTGAAATCCCCCATGGTTCTGTACTCCAGCACACGCCTGCCCTTGTAGTAGCCGTCCATCGACCACACCTGGTGGATGAAGAAGGGGAAAGAAAAGGTTTACCTCTGATTGAACTTGAGTATGCAGGATGAAACATGAGCAACCATCAAGCACTAAAATGCATTTAATTTGTGGATAGATCCATAATAGTCACTAGTAAATTGATTAAGAATTAATTACATAGTGTTAAGGAGGTGCAATATCTTAATGGTTCTTTTAACAATGTGTAAACTGACATCGAGTTTATCACTCACTTTCCAAAAAACGATCAAAAACACACGTTGTGAGTCCACATATTCATCGCCTCGTGCAGCCTAGTAGGAAAGACTATTGCACACTGAGAGTGCATGCAGCATGTGCTGTACGCACACATGGTCACCACACCACAAAGTTAAATTAGCATGACTGAAAAATTTGTGAACAAACAGCATCCGAAAACACATGAAAGACACCACAGGCCTAAACCAGCCAAGGTACCAGCATTAAACATCCTCAGTACAGATGGTAAGACATAACAAACGCTGTCACCAAAGTCATAAGAAAAGACATGCTTTTTACTTTAATGCTTCACTTATAAGTGAATAATCAACACATATTTTCCATAAACATGTTTTTTCTATTGATATCATTTGTAGGCAACTATTAACATAATCAAGAGCAAGCAATGAAGAATTTTATAAACACATTTTGAACACACACACACACACACACACACACACACACACACACACACACACATAGTGTTCTGGCTGGTATTCAAACTCCATCCCTTTTGACCATCGCCCAGCTTCAGTCGGTGAAATCAAGGCAATAAGTGACAGCAAACCAAAGACATTTCACTGACCGTCCTATAAACTCACCAGAGCAACAAATGTGTAAATAAAGCTTTGGATTTTTCCACATGAGATGTTAGGCAACATCTAAAGACTTTTGAGAGTTGTGCTTTCTTAAAGTGCTTTTACTTAATCAAAAATCTAATGTGAACATACGCTGGTATGTTTGGCTCACTACTCACAGAAGTATCTAACCTGACCTCCAGCTTTACACTCCAGCAGCCCCATTCAAACCAGTTACACAAGATAATGTTATTTGTCTTTTTCAGTGTTTTTTGTCTTGTACAAATGAGACATGCAGAAAATGTGAAGATTAAAGCATCGATTCAAACTCTGTGTTGTCATGTTTTTTTTACAATGAGCATCCAAACAGAGTCACACGCACACAGCTTACACCTACTGCAGTACAAAAGCTACCTGTCTCTACCCTGTAATGCAGGTCTTTAACAGTCTTTAATTCTATGTCTTCTACATGAATCATTGACTGATGGAGAGGATTCATGGAGTCATGCATGTAGCCACCGAGTGCATATCTAAGACCCTTTTACTGGCCTCCTAATTTAGAATGAGTTAGTTGGAAACAGTGCAGGGTGTTCAACCCACACACAGTTAATGAGCTAACATTTGCTTGGTACAGCTAATTAAACCTGCTAGATGGGTTTCTCGAAACCAACTGAGATTGCTTGAAAAAAGAAGCAGACGGAACGAGAGAAGACAAGGAGGAAGAAGAGATGAGATGGGAGGGAAATGGAGTGTCGACAGGATGGAGGACTAATTAACCAAGAGGTGTGAGAGGTGAAACAGATGAAATAAAAGAGCAGAGAGTGCTGGTGAGAGAGAGCACTGTTGGTGAGACAGAATCTTCTGAGAGAAAAGTAGAGATCACAGAAAAGAGTGATCTTTTTTACGTGATCGTGCTATGATTGATGGATACATCAGGGAACGAGCACTGATCAGTTCTCACCACTGAAAACCTTTGAAAACATGAAAAAAACTACATTTTGGGAGGTAATTTCTGACTAAAAATAAGAGACTTTATCTACCAGTGCAGTCAGTTAATCACACTTTGTCAGATTTCTGATCAAGGCCTCAGAAAAGTTTCACATCTCTTCAAATCAGTGTCAAACATTCATTCCATGCACCTGTCAAGTAAAATGGACTCAAAACCAGCTCATTAATTCTTCTTTCACTATTATTTCTTAATCTAAGTGAAAAAATCTTTAAACCAGAAAACTGGTGATTCTTCTCAACCCTCTGAGGTCTATAGACGGGTGTGTTTAGCAGGTTTTATTAATATCTTGGTGATAAAACTGTCATGGTTCTGTATTTAGGTTGCCTGTTTCCTGTTTTATTTTGAAAGTCTGCTTTCCATGTTATGTGTTTTTGCTTTGCATTTTTGTCTTATTGTCTTATGATCTGTTTTACCCTTATTGTTCCTCTGTCTGTGTTTTAGTCTTCTATGTTTTTAGTTCCAGTTTGCTCCTTTTCCCTGTGTTTATGTTTGCTCTAGTTTATCCTCCTCATGTTTTCCCCTTTAAGGTTTCCCTCCTCTGTGATTGTCTGAGTGTTTCCACCTGTCTCTGTCTCCTCTCTGTTCCACCTGTATGTCATTGTCTCGTTACTCTGTGTATTTAAGTCTGTTTGGTTCTGTCCTCTGTGTCAGTTTGTCCGTTATTCCCTGTGTCGCTCCGTTATTCCCTCCTAGCCCTGTGATTCCTTCCTAGCTCTGTTTGCCCTTCCTTGCCCTGCTGTTTGCCCTGTTTACCCTGCCGTGCTCTGCCTTGCCCTGTTTTGTCCTTGGTTTTGTAATTTTGCATTTTGGATTTGTCTTAGATTTTCTGTTGCCTCCTGTGTTTTTGCCTTTTGCCTTTGTCGTGTAATTTTGCCTTTTATTTAATCAAATCCCTGTACTGACTCTCTGCTCCTGTGTCGTCTGCACTTGGGTTGTATTTTTGAACTGCACCACAACAAAAACATTGTAGAAATGTGGTTTGAATGTTTCTTATTTGCAGTCCTAGTTATGTTCAGAAATACGTAAAGGAATAAATGATCATTTCAGGATTTATGCCAAAATTTGTATTGCCAAAAACTGTGTCCAAAAACAATCCCTATTTGTATTTTGCAATTATATATCGTCTCGCATGTGAATTTGTGGGAGATGTATCATTTGTGAAGAGAACCAAAGTGGAACTGAAACATATTAGGTTCTATTCAACTAGAGAAGACAACCTCAGTTAAAACCACTGTTATAAATGTAAAGGTGGTTTATTAATGTCCAGAGCATATCTGACAAACTACACCTGCAGGCTTCATCAAACTTTACACACGTTTTAAGACATGCGGCTGCGCGTTTTGATATTTTGAATTTTCTACTAATTTCATCCGATACAGATAACTGATAATTATGTGCTTCTCATGGCCGATACTGATAAGATAACTGATCATTTCACCCTGGCACAGACATGTTTGGCTCTTTAGTCTACACTATTTCAGGGAATTTCAATTATAGGGTCCCAAAATGTTCACCCCCCGACCCCCAAAATAACGTCGCCAGAGACTCGCGACAAACATTAAGTGCACACACACAGTAATAGGCTTATCCAAACACACAACATATATGCATGGTTTTATTTTACATTTAACTACTGTTTATCTTTCGTAACAATTATAGCTAATATTGACTATTTCTTATCATTTTAGAATTTTATTTGATTTCTGGAAATCATCTTCTGACCCCATCATTGGTTTTTTGTGACCCTCTGGGGGGTCGCAACCCCCAATTTGTGAACTCCTGCACTGCAACAGTTTGACATCAATAATGACAACAGCTAACAGCACTACTTCCTCTTTTTCTTCTCCGCCACTTAGAGAGGCTTGTTGTTCAACTTGTTAAGTCAATAATGCAGTTTGGTTTCATATCATTGTCTCTATTGATCAGCTTTAATTATTTTATCAGAACAGCTGATTAATGAAACTTTCCTGAAATCAAACAAATCATTTATCAGTTAAATATTTGAGTATCCCTAATCAAAAAAACAGTCAAGTTGTAGTCACAATATTCAAATTGCCCACTGAATAAGAGACTTTCAAACAAAAGTAACTGATTACACTGTTTCTAAGCGTCTGGATTTCAAAAACATTAAAATGGAATGTTTGCTCTCTCTCTGCTAAAAACAGCCTTTTATCCCTGCTTCATTAAATCATCTGATGAAGCTTTCTCTCATTTAATTTGGTTTCAAACAGTGTTTCATGGGAATGAGTCCTCTTGTTTTCTGGCAGCTGTAATCTTCTCGCATTTGACTGCACTGTTTGCTCCATTTAAACCAGCTTCAGATGCCAACAAACACCCTCCCAGACTAGGGTGGGTTATTTTCAAGTCTATCCTGATAAAATACTCACATGCAATGAAGTAATCTCTTATATATAGATCTCTAGAGAACTATATATAGAGAGAGATCTATAGATCTCTATATCTATATCTCTAGAGATATAGATCTATAGAGATCTATAGATATATCTATAGATCTAGATCTATAGATATATCTATAGAGATCTATAGATCTCTATATATAGAGAGAGATCTATAGATCTCTATATCTATATCTCTAGAGATATAGATCTAGATCTATAGATATATCTATAGATCTCTATAGATATAGAGATCTATAGATAGATATAGATAGATATCTAGATAGAGATCTATGGATAGATATAGATAGATATCTAGATAGAGATCTATAGATAGATCTAGATAGATTTCTAGATATATATATATATAGATAGATAGATCTATCTATGTGTACATATATATCTATATATAGATCTAGATCTAGATCTATATAGATCTAGATCTAGATCTATATAGATCTAGATCTATATAGATATAGATATCATAGTGTAATTACACTGAGAGAGAGAGACAGAGAAGAAAATCCCCTGTTATGTGCAAATATCAAGTCCAGTATGTCGTGCTATGACAATCTGGACTTGCTATGACAATCAAGCTATAGATCTAGCTATGTCGTGCTAGATCTATATCTAGAGATATAGATCTAGATCTATATCTCTATAGATATAGAGATCTATAGATAGATATAGATAGATATCTAGATAGAGATCTATAGATAGATATAGATAGATATCTAGATCTATATATATATAGATAGATAGATAGATAGATCCATCTATGTGTATATATCTATATATGGATCTAGATCTATATAGATCTATATAGATCTAGATATATATATAGAGATCTAGAGATAGATCTAGATATAGAGATCTATAGATATCATAGTGTAATTACACTGAGAGAGAGACAGAAGAAAATCCCCTGTTATGTGCAAATATCAAGTCCAGTATGTTAAACAAATCATTGCCAGGATTTAATTTCCTTTACATACATTTCAGTATCACCACAACTGCAGTCACTTGCATTCAATCAATAAGTGTAAAAAATGAATCAATGAGTGGATGTGCCAGGATGTTTTTTTTAAACGTCTTTACCCCTAAAGAATAAAGATTAAAAGTCAAAGCTCACCTCACCTCCATGACCCTGAAATCTATAAATCAAGACAGAATTATTGGTGTAATTATGTAATCAGACCTAAATTTCATGACATCATGACAATAACTGAATCAGCCTGTTACCTCCTTAAAACATAGCAAGAATTAAGGATTTCTGTCTCCACAAGATGCCGAAAAACTTGTTCATGCATTTCTTTTCAGCAAGCTACGTTACTGTAATTGCAGGTCTGTGGCTCATCCAGAAGGCTGCTGCCAGAGTCCTCACCAACACCAAAAAAGTAGTGCACATTACACCGATCTTCAGATCATTACACTGGCTTCATGTGCATCAATGGATAGATTTTAAAATCCTACAGGTCTATAAAGTACTGAATGGTCTCTGGCCAAAATACATATCTGATTTAAGCATCCAGACCCCTCAGGTTTTCTAGGACGGGTTTACGTAGTGTTCCCAGAACCAGAACCAAGCAGACTGAAGCCGCTTTTAGTTTCTACGCTCCTCAACTATGGAACAAACTACCTGAGAACCTGAGATCTGCTCAAACAGTCATTTAAATCAGTTTTTTTATTTTTAAATTGACATCACTGTTTACTGCAGCTTTTCCATAAACTCAAAATTATCGACTTTTATCGATTTCTATGAATTTAATCTCTACTTATTTGCTCGCATTTGATTATTTTCTTCGTCTTATATTTACAATTTTACTGCCTTTTAATGTCTGGTCTTTGACAGTCTCTCATGCTCTTCACATCGGTGACACACACATTATTTACTCAGGTTACAGTTACTTGTGTAAAGAAGACTCTGGTAAAAGTATTGATTCAACTTCTTTACTCAAGTAAAAGTGACAAAGTACAGGATCTTTGAAGGACATTTCTACCAGCTGTTTTTGTGCTGAACCTAATGTCATATCAGTGTATTATTAATATAATTAATCTAAGGGATGATGAACTTTATATCAACTGCTATTATAGCCATTTACAGGCAAAGAATGTATTCAGTGTGAATGACCATGTACTGTAGAACACAAGCAGATACAGACGAGAGTGATTAAAACACCGACACCACGAATTTTCTTCATGGTTGAGTTTCTTGCATGTTTCTTGTCTGCTTCTAACGTGTTTTACGTCTGTCGTCTTTTTTCGTCTGTCGTGTGTGATATGCACCAATGGATCCACCATGTGGATTCTTCATGTTATTGTCCATTTGGGTTGAAATCAGTCTTGATGTCAGGAAAGCACGCAATGATGCAGAGTAAAAAATAATCTAGTAAAGTAACTAGCCTGTTTTCAAAAGTAGAAAGTAGAAAGAAGTAGAAAGTACAGAGTAAAAGTAAAGAGTTGTCAAAAAAATAAATACTGAAGTAGAGGATAGATGCCTGCAAGCTTAAGTACAGTAATGTAATATACTGTATGTACTTTCTTACTTCCCACCTCTGGCTCTTGATGTATTATTTCTTCTTAATTGTTCTTAATATCGTATTTTTAATTGATTCTATGCGTCTGTAAAACACTTGTCTGGATGGTGCTGCATAAATAAACCTGCCTTGCCCTTGATTGCTTTCTTGTCCAGCCCAGAAAGAAACCAACAGGATTAAATAAGTAATCATAACAAGTGCAAGAAACTCATTGATTAAAAGAAAGACTGTGCAGAGGACAGAGAGAAGAAATGTTGTACTAATAAAGAGCCGTTGTTAAACTCAAACTGCTGAAGCCTCATACGATCTGTGGCCTGAAGTTGGACTGTGGGTTTTGTCCTTTACATCTCACAGTGGAGTCATGGCCCCCTACTCTCTTTCTCTTTCTCCTCTTTCATTTTCCTCTTGAACAACAGGCCACATTCTCTTTGTCTTTGTCTCTGCTTTCTCCTCTTCTCCGTCCCTCTCACACTATCAGACATCTTGACAGATCAGGGGATATCCACTCCTCAGCAGCTGTTTACTGATGCAGCAACAGGTGCGGACATGCACCTGTTGCTGTTTGTGTGAGAGCGTAAAATATAACATGCACACGCACTGATGAGCTCATGAAGAATTCATAAATGCCAAACTAACTGGGACCCAATGCAGATACTGTAGTCATGGATACCAGATTATGTATGAGAAAGGTGTGTGTGTGTGTGTGTGTGTGTGTAGCCTTCATATACCTTAACTGAGAAGATGCAGGTTTTCCTACCTGGATATCTATGATGTTCTTATATTATTACAGAAAATAAGATTTAAAAAACATAAATAGCAAATCATTTTTGCTAGTTGGTTAGTGATGCACAACAGCAACCTTATATAATGACCTTATGAAATATCAAAGATCACCAAGGTCATCTCCACATACTTACATGTTCACAGATATCACTGTTTGAATTTGTATCTGTATTTTTTCATAAGGAAATGCTGTTGTTAGAAGTTTATTCTTTCACAACCATTTAACATGATGAAATATTCAAGCAATGACACAAACATCCACATTTTCTCTTTGTGTTTGATATTTATAAAAGAGCATTTTCCAAACACCAGCACAACTGTGTGCATCGATATTGAACACAGCCCAGTAATAGAACAAGTAATTTAGTAATGCTTTGAATGATTTGTAAAATTTTGAAGCTTGCCAGGAATTTCATCATTTTTGCAAGGAACCGTGCCCCAATGGGATGATAATGCTGCTGTCTGCGTTTTTACTTCTACCAATTATTCTGTGTAGGAAAACAGCTTTTTTGGCCAGTACAGGAGTGGCTGTAAAACGTGTGACAAAGACATGACAATGACTGTATAATCAGAATGTCACCTGCAGAATAGAGGAGGTTAATAGGAAAGAACAGGGTGCAATCTTTGACAACAGTATCCAATTCTCCTTAATGCACCCATGGTAGTAGGTATGTAAGCAAAAAAAGAGTGAAATTTTGCTCTGTAAACGTTATGATGATTAAAAAGGACTGTAGGATATTACAGGTTTGTTGTGACCACCAGGGAGCATCGGTAAGAATGCACTCCAATTAAGATGTTCCTTCAAGCATTTACTGATGGTAAAAGAGAAGTATACCTGTGGGGTCTATGTGTGTGGTTCTGAAACAGGAAAAAATATAAGAAATATAATCAGCTACTTAAACATATGAAGATATAATGACTACTCAAAGCAAATACACTGGTCACACATGTGGAATCAACATTAACTAATAAATAACGAGTAATGTAAATAATAAGCATCCTGCTAAATCAAATGAACACCTTCTACATCATCTACAACCCAACAAAGCTGAGATAAACTTACATTGTACAGCACAATAACAACAAGCTTACAAGGCATTTACATCCACATGTCGGAGGCTGCTCTTCTCCACCATTACAACAAACAGTGATAGATGTTTAAGTCCCAAATGCTGCAGTCACTTGTCACAGGCTAACTTTTTAGCTACCTTCTTCCACAAGCAGAGGGCGCTTTTGGGTTACCACCTTGCTGCTCCTTAAACAGTTTATTTAACCTGTGTGCTGAGGTCGTCCTTGTCCTGCATCCCCAAATTTGTTCCAACAAACTTACTGCCTTAAGAAGGATTACCCTGTCTGTGTCTGGTAAGGTGGGTAGAGTAACAAGGTGAGCAACAGGTGTGGTGTAGGTCTTGTCCTTGACCCGGACCTCTGCAGTCCTGACTCTACCATCTGTTCCTGGGATGACTTTGATGACGCGACCTAGTGGCCACTGAACTCTTATCAGTTGGGGATCAACCACCATGACTATAGTTCCAGGTTGAAGCTGTGCAGGGTCTTTGTGCCACTTGGAGTGTGTCTGAAGAGTCAGGAGGTAGTGCCGAATGAAGTGAGTCCAAAACTGGTCAGCTAACACCTGAGTGTGTCTCCAACGAGGACGACTCAGGAGCTCCAACTCTGCATACACTGCTTGTGGGAGTGAGGGGTCAAGCCACCCCATGAGGAGCAAATTGGGGGTCACTGAGTCAGCGTCTGCTGGGTCTGTTGTCAAGTAAACCAGAGGTTTTGAGTTTAAGATCCCCTCTACTTCAATCAGTACAGTCCTTAGAACGTCTACTGGGACTGTTTGGGTCTGGATAGTGGCGTACAGATTAGATCTCACAGATCTCACTTATTTCTCCCAGACACCACTAAAGTGTGGTGCACTTGGGGGGTTAAACTGAAACTTTATCTATTGCTTAGCCAGATGAGCCTGGAGTATGGGGTGAAGGGCTTGAAAGACTTCCTGGAGTTCTGACTCACCTCTCTTGAAATTAGTTCCCTGGTCGGAGAGAAGCTCTGCTCGCTTTCCTCTACATGCAATGAAGTGGCAGAGGACCATTAGAAAAGAGTCTCTGTCCAGGCTAGACAGAAGATCCAAGTGCCCAGCACGAGTAGTCAGGCACTTGAACTGTATTCCCCATCTTTTCTCGAGGCCAACTTTTACTGTGAAAGGCCCAAAATAGACCATGTCTGTGGAATAGAATGGGGGCTTCAGAAGTCTCAATCTAGATGGTGAAAGGTCTGTCATCTTAGGCACAACTGGAGTGGCTCTCCACCTCTGACAGTCAGGGCAGGACCGCTGGTGGTGCTTAACAGCTTCACGGCCATGCAGAATCCAGTACTTGCGATGCAGCTCTGCAAAGAGACGCTCTGTACCTGGATGGTGAAGCTCCTTGTCTATATCGTGGATGATGAGCTGAGTCACTCTATGCTTTGGATCCAGTATCACTGGCTGGATGGCATCTGGCTCTAATTGGTTGCTGCGGCAAAGCCTTCCTCCAACTCGGATAAGTTTCACAGTCTTGTCATACTCTGGGGCAAGAGAGAGAGGCCTACTAGTGACAGATATCCGTTTACTGGCTGAACTCCTCAGGGAAGCTGTTCTGCTGGGCTTGTCGCAGGACCTCTCTTTCTGCCTCCTGATAATTCTCAGCAGGAAGACTGGTCTGATCTGCTGCTGCCCATGGCAGGACCATGCAACAGCTTCAGTCAACGCTCTGAAGGAGGAGAACTGGTCAATATCTGGAAGTGTAAAAGTCTGTGCAGTCGTGATGAGGCAGCAGACTGGTTTACGCAGTTCAGTAGAATCCTCTGTCTCTTATATGGCTGGTTGTGTGGGCCAGGATTCACATGACTGCTGCAGAAAGGCAGGGCCCTGGCTCCACCTACTTTTACTAGAAAGTTCTAAGAGTGTCTTGCCGAGCATAATGTCGTCGGCAGGATTGTTGGATGAATCAACATACTTTCAGGCCCGGGCGTCCGTCAGCTCCAGGATCTCAGCCACCCGTGTTCCGACAAACACCTTGTACCGGCAAGAGTCTGACTGGAGCCATGAAAGAACTGTTGTGGAGTCTGTCCAGAGGATAACATCACGGATGTTCATCGTTAGCTCTCTCTGCATCAGTGCAGCTAATTGGGCAGCTGTCAGGGCAGCACCCAGTTCTAGCCTGGGCATCGATTGCTGTTTTTTTGGGGCCACTCTGGATCTGCTAGCCAGAAATTACACTTCCACATTGCCATGTTGGTTCTCTACACTTCGATAAGCCACTGAGCCATAGGCCCTCTCTGATGCATCAGCTAAGATATGTAGGTCTTTCTGGAGGTTTGGACTGGCCATCTAAGGGCTTATGTAGCAGCGAGGCAGTGAGATCTGAGAGAGATGCTGCAACTCCTCCTCCCATTTTAACCATGATTATAGCACATCTTCTGGCAGTGATGGGTCATTCCAGTCTCTTTGTTTGTCCCACAAGCACTGCACCATTATCTTAGCCCTTGTTGAGAATGACAAATCTCAGGGGGTCATACAGGCATGCCAGAACTCTGTAGATATTTCTCAAAGTTGACGTGTGATGATCTGGCAAACTGAAACAATATCACCTGTGAGTGAAATTTACCTTTTTTACCTCGGCTTAGGAGGTTATGTTTTTACCGCAGGAACTACTTTATAGGTTTTCTTGAGACTTCATTTCCTTTTTGATAAAGCTTATAATTAAGGCTGGCTTAGGCTAGTCTTTAGCTCTGTTGTTATAGGCCTAGACTGCTCGTGGACTTCCCGTGATGCACCGATCTCCTCTCTCTTCTTCTCCCCCTTCTTCTTTACAAACTCATATTTATATCTCAATGTGTCTGAGTTACAGAGCCAGCAAAGTCCCAAAGTGAGCTCTTGTGGTTCAGTAAGCCACAATTCACTGCTCTCGGACCTAGCTCCTTTGGGCAGGTGGCGAATGACCTCAGGAGCATTACTAGCCCACTGGCATAGCTCAAAACCACCTGAGGCTAGCAGTGATGTCAGTTTGTCAACCAGATGGCAGGCTTCTTCCTCAGAGGAGAAGCTCTGGAGGCAGTTGTCAACAAGAAAGGATCTTTCTATGGACATCCGAATGTCTTCCTCCAGCTGGCTGTGGTCAAACGTGTATCTGCAGGGGAAATAGTGGCACAGCAAGGGCTGCATGTTGTGCCGAATGGAGGGACTTGCCAGGTGTAGATACAGGGTGGTTTCTCTGTTTCCAGGTCTCGCCATAGGAAGCAAAGCAAGGGCTTGTCCTTGATGAAACATGGCCTTGATATCACTACTTACAGCAACAGGATGTTCTGTGAAATGCAGAAGTACACCCAGGAGACCGGAACTCAAAGTGGGGCCTGACAACAGCAGCTCATTGAGATTGTATCCCTTATAAGTAAATAAACAATTGAACACAATCCTCTTCTTTCCATTGTGGCTCACCATGTGGTGAAGGATGAACCAGGACTCAACTGCTTGGTCATGCAACAAACACCTCTCTGTTCTGCGGAGATTAGCTATCACAGCCTCCTTAGGTGCATTGAGCTTTGGCATGTTCTTAACCCTGAGGAGGGGTGTGGCATAATTCTGGATGCCTTCAACATCCACTCTCGTGGTCTTTGCCTCCAGCAGGTGGCTGATCCTGCCTGGAGCATGTGGCAAGCTTCTCACTCCTGTAGGGAAGAATGTCTAGCTGCCATAATCTCTCTACACTTTGCAGAATGTCAGCTGTGGGTGAAAAGGTGGAGATGTGTAGGCACTACTGTGATGTTGACTGCGGTCTGATGTGCTTGTTTGGCCCCTGAAGTGTCCAGCCCAGTCTTGTCTTCACTGCTGCTGGACCCCCAGTGGTCCCAGTCGCACAGGCTCCACTGGAGTGATGAGGTGGGGATAATCTGACCCGAACATATAACAGGGGGTGCACTCTGTTAAATGCCTGGAGAGGGAGGCTTCTTAAATGTTTGTGTTTCCTCTGAGGTGCCTTCAGTGAGTATGTGTGCTAAGCCAGACCAGTTTATCAGCAGTGAATGCTTTGTGTATTTCAAATGACTTCTGTGGCTGGTCAGCTGGAGATACTAAGAAAGATACTGCAGTTCCATGCAAAACCCTAAGGTCTTGTCGAACAGTTCTGATGACGAGATTTTTGGGATTACCAGTTAGCCTCTGTTTTTCAACTGCTCCTGGAAGGAGAATGGTTTGCTCAGACCTGTCATCGAGGATGGCATATGTTTCTAAGGTGTGCTCACCATTGCACAGCAGCACCTTACTCACTTGTAGCAGGATTTGGCTACAGCCAGACTGCCTGTCCAGGTAAAGGACTTCATTGTTTGTGCTGACAAGGCAGGATGTGTTCTCAGCAGTAGGTTTCATACTTACATCATTCAGAACTTGCAGGTGTTTTCCCTTGCATTTCTGACAGGCAACCTTTAGATGGCATTGTGCAGCACGGTGCAAACGACTACAACGCCAGCATCTTTTGTTGGTCTTGATCGTCATCTGTCTCAGGCAGCAGATTTTCTATGGCAACCTTAAGCCTGGCAAATTCTCTCGGATCCCATTTGGTGAATATGGGGATTGTGGGCTTGGGGCTACAGTACACGGTTTCATGGTGGTGAGAGGGTAGCGACCTATCGGGCAGTGACTCACTCCTGGGTGGAGTATAGGGTGTACAGTACTCTGGTGTCTGCAACTGGGGTGCTGGCTCTGGGCAACAGGGGGTTCCTTCTGTGTTGCCCTCAGGTCTCTCAGCAGTGGTGTAAGCTTTACCACCTGGTCCTGGGATGGTAGTGGCTGGTTAACAAAGTCATCTGATACAGGAGGTGGTGGCAGTCGCCAGTAATCATCATCTGCTGGAGGCTGAGGGTGGCCACTAGGTTGTGGAATGTGGAATCAACATTAATTAATAAATAATGAGTATGGTAAATAATAAGCATCCTGCTAAATCAAATGAACACCTTCTACATCTTCAACACGTTATTTATCAAACTATTACCAAAGCTAATTACATTAATTGCCTCGCAAACACCACACACATTATATGCTAACATAGCATTAATTATCCAACATAGCTGAGATAAACGTACATTGTACAGCACAATAACAACAAGCTTACAAATAATTTACATCCACATGTCGGAGGCTGCTGTTCTCCATCATTAAATGAGCGATAATTAATGAGCATCAATAAGACGAACAAGCATGCGGCTATATACGTTGTAACATAACTATAAACCGAACAGCAATAATATCAGGCTTACTTACTGGTTATATTAACGAACACAATCTTCAAATAAAGCCCAGAAAACGTCACAACAAATAGTGATAGATGTTTAAGTCCCAAATGCTGCAGTCACTTGTCACAGGCTAACTTTTTAGCTACCTTCTTCCACAAGCAGAGTGCGCTTTTGGGTTACTACCTGCTCCTTATACAGTCTATTTAAGCTGTGTGCTGAGGTCGTCCTTCGTCATAGTAAATATTTTATATGATGTTTGCCAGGCCTTAAGGAAACACACGGTGGATTTTGGGTTTGAAACACTCAATGTAAATATGAGTGTTGTGTACAAGAAAACTCCACAGGGGCCCCTTTAAGGCCCAAGAGAAACAGGGTATGAAAGTGATTTCAGCAGGTTACAGCTTTTTATATTTTACTAGATTATTTATGATACAAATCCAGATAGAACATCTCCTAAATTTGTATAAAGTGCATTACTTATAATAGATTCCGGAACATCTCATTCAAGAAAGAGCCCACACCGATAACCTAGTAACGGTAACAATATTCACACTGGTAACTGGGAAACAGAAGGCAATAACTGGGATACTGCTGCTGCAAATAGCTCAGACACATCACCAGGGAGAAGCTTTAATGGGGAACAGGCAAGGGTCACCATGGCGATATAAATCACAGTCAGTAACTGGGAGACAGTCGCCTTGACAACTAGCTTAATATGCTCGAGCACGGTGTGTGTGCAGGAAATGGGTGAAGCTTGTAGCGAGTGAAGACAGATTGCACACAGGAGTCATGACAGAAGAGTGACGAAGTGGAAATACATTTTAAAAAAATATAGTGCTTTGCAAAACATGTGGCAAACTTTATAACTTCTGCTTCACTTGTCATACACACACACACACACTGTCCACCTACCCTGCTATCAGAACTGGGAATCATGGCGTCACTCATCCAGGAGCCAAAGCGGGACCCCGAGGCTCTGACGGTGATTGGGCCACTAACTGCAGTCAGACGACCACAACCTGTTAATCATGGGTGGATATATTGTGTTAAATTTGCAATGAAGATCCAGAAAATGCTGTACTTTATATATGTCATAACCAAATAAAGACGAACATAGAAGAGAAGCAGCGATGTGTGTTTACAATGTGTGTTTTCTGGTTTGTAGTGAGTGATGTTTCCTGTCAAGGACAGCTGTCCAGCTTGTTTATGATCAACTATAACTGTTTCAAAACTCCACTCAATTTACCAACTTCTCATGAAATCTATTAAAATAAAAGAAGTTCATGCCCCAGATTTGAACTGCACAAAATGATGAAACTAAAACAATATCACCTGTGAGGGAAATTTAAATTTTTTTACCTCGGCTTAGGAGGTTATGTTTTTACCGCAAACAGAAACTACTTTATGTAATTTCTTGAGACTTCATAGAAGGATTGGGCATGTGGCAGGGAAGACACTATTAAATTATGACATGGATCCAGACTGTTAAGGCGCTGATCCAGGATGTTTTTCATAACTTTCCTTAACATTTTGAAATAGGCTTTGTGAAAAATTCCCCTTATTAAGCAAAAACTACCAAACTGAGTTATTGCTTACACCACTGCAGCACCACCTACAGCGTTTAAAGGTGGCTGCTACAATTTAAATTTGCATTTTCTATTGCAGAAGCAGTATAAAAACAACTATATATCTGCTGCATAATCTACCTCTAGCTGTCTTTTTGGAGGCTAAATGTGTCCCAAATATTCATTTCTTATGCTTGAATAATTACGTCTGTTTTAATCCTCATTGCTGTCAATATGCCAGTCTCATGCTTGAGTACCTGCCTATTGCTCTTAAAGTAAAGTTCAACCCAAAATAAAAAATATAATTCCTTCCTCTTACCTGTTGGGCTATTTATTGATCTATATTGTTTAAGTGTGAGTTTTACAGATAGAGTTTACTGTCCTCTCATGGCTATAATGGAAGTAGATGGCACTTACAAATTAAACACTTAAAAAACTAAACTATCAGCAATTGTTGAGAATTGTATAAAGTTCATTTTTAAAGCCCTTCACTGTGTATGTTTTCTTAATTTAAAGGGATATTCCACCAATTTAGTATTGCTCCTCCATAAAATTGGGATACTTGCAAGGAAAGTTACAACTGGTAAAGCAGAAGCTGAGATATCCAAACTTTTAATCCAAAGTGTTGGTTTCTTGCCTCCAAAGTCCTGGATCCTGGAATTCCCATCATGCAACATGATACCACTTCCTGTTTCACCCTGCAGCACAAGTGAAATTTTTCTGTGCATCTTTGAGTATTTCTAACCCTTTAGCACATACCGAGTTTGTTCATGCAGCTGTGTAGCCTGGTCTCCAGCAGCAGAACCCTCTGCTGAAGCTCCTCGTAGTCATACGCTCCGATCTCTTCCTGAATGGCTGTCAGGATGAAGGACAGGTTGAAGAGCTCCAGCCGCAGGGTAGCCAGCGTCTGCAGGTCCAATCTATACTGCTCCACCACTGACAGGAGGGGCCGTAGCTGAGACATCTGGCCCTTCAGCTCCTGAGGGTGCACGAAAGATGGAATAGAAAAATGAGATATGAGTAGGTAATCTGAACGATGAATGAATAATAATCATTCTCTTCCTTCTTCTTTGTTCAGAGGGCATTTTGGCTATACATACAATCCTATACAGAAAGTTATTATTGTTCTATAATAGCAGCCAAGCCTGAAAAGCATCAGATTTAATGTACCTGTGGACTTTCACTAATTGTCAATTGGTGTTATTTATATCAATTATATTCCATCACATCCTGAGAATGCAATATATTTTTAATCAGTACTGGAGCAGCAGCCATCAGGTTCAAATCTTCACTTCACAAAAAAACAGACATTTAGGCTATGTTTTCTTACATGTGCTTAGGATCAGCAGGTCTGACAACTCCTCTGATGAACGCCTGGTGCACCTGATGAGAATGACTGACACTTTTGGTTTTTGGAAAGACTAAATCAGATTCTATTTGTGTTTGGTTCGGCAGTAAACACAAAAAGAAGGTTTCAATCTTTGCGTTTCTTCCTCACATTTCTCTCACGGAGATGCGAGGAGCCGTTGTAGCCAAATGGAAAGCATCCCCAGAAAATGCTGGAGGGACAACATGTTCCATCTGGCCTGGGAACGCCTCACGATCCCACAGGAGGAGATGGAAGATGATGCTGGAGGAAAGCACGTCTGATAAAGAGCATACAACGGGACAAAATCTATTTCTTCTGTTTGGATTTTGGCCTCCCATCCACAGTTAAAGATTTTTAAAGAGAGAACAGGATTTTCTGCTATCAGATCAATATTTAGTGTTCCATAGAAATGATATTTATGAGACAACTGTTTGTTTCAGCAGAAGAAAAAGAGTTTTCCCTAGATAGCAAACGCTTGTTTTATTTCTCTGTCTTCTCTTAGACTCTTAGATGTCTTCTCACCGTTAAATCCCCCTCAAAATAAAATTAAAGAAATGTGTGCTTTGTGGAGAGAGGAGTTGGATTTGACATGGAAAAAGAGACAGATTATAAAGGAAGTGTCAAAAGCAAGAACAAAAATCTTATCACTGTCTCAGAACATCTCATCCTGCTGCACACAGGAAACAGGCAGCCAGTCAAACACTTGGTGTCTAATCCATGCGTTGTTATCCTCACATCAGGACCTCAGAGCTTTCCTGGCTTCAAAACATTTTCCAAAACTGTTTCAGCACAAATTATTACCTGATTGGTTTGACTTTAAATTTGACTATTCCCTCTTCTTTGATTTGTATTTACATCTTTATTTGCGTAAATTGTACGTTCATTAATATGTATTAAAATCAATGGTGACAAAATGTTGAAAATGTCAGAGCCTGTTTATAGTAAACACTTCACCTGGCTAATCCCTTCCCTGCCACGCCTGCTCCTTCATCTCCAGCTCCCTATAATCTCTCCCCTCCTGTTATCTCTTCCTTCCTCTCCAACTAACCTTTACCTCCCCTCTTGCTTTACTTTGTTGACGCTCACGTGCAGGAAAAATTGTATGAAGAAGCTTTTTTTAATATATATACAGTACCAGTCAATAGTTTGGACACAGTTTCCCATCCACTTGAATGAGAAACTGTGTCCAAATTTTTGACTGGTAGTGTATATACTCCTATTTTCTCCTGCATCTCTCTCAAACCTTCAATCAATCCATCTATTGGGCTGTGTTAATCCCTGTGTTTGACGTCCCCTTCTCCATCTCCCTCGTTCCTACTCCCCCATGGGTTGGAAACACTGTTTAGTTATTGATAAACTTCCTGTAGCTGCACATTGCATAAATATTCACCAGTTCTGCCTCTCAGTGCAAAGGCAAAAGCTTATGACTGTGAAAACCCCTAAGGAGCAAGAAACATACATGCTTCTTACACACACACACACACAGCATGCATGCATTCATAAACTAACAGCATTAAAACTTGAAAACAGACCCCAGGGCCCTGAGATGTTGCTGAGAAGATTCTCTGCAAAAGATGAAAGGTAGAACAGATTTGTGGGGAAATGGAAATTGTCTCTACTTGGGAAAGAGGTGTGTGTGTGTGTGTGTGTGTGCGTGTGTGTGTGTGTGTGTGTGTGTGTGTGTGTGTGTGTGTGTGTGTGTGTGTGTGTGTGTGTGTGTGTGTGTGTGTGTGTGTGTGTGTGTGTGTGTGTGTGTGTGTGCGCGCGCGCGCATCTCATGCATTTGAATATTGGATATGCTATTCCATAACGATGAGTTTGTGATAAAAACATTTAATCTAATCTATGTAGTACTCACTCTTTACTACCTTAAATGAATAGTTTTGACATTTTGGAGGCTGCAGCTGACATTGGACGAGACGCGGGGTACATCATCACTGACAAACAGCCATTAAGGCTCACATTCACACCTACGGGCAATTTAGAGTCACCAATTCACCTTTAACAAAAGAATAGAAAATAAATGACAGAGGATGACTTTATTGTTGTTCTTCAAACAGACATTAATAGAAGTGGTGGAAGAAGAGGAAGAGTGCAGGCTGGTTGAAGGAGCCTGTCTATACATTGCAGTGACAATTATAGTCACTTCCTGAGCCATTTACACACATTAACTATTCAGTGTGTTTCATTCCATTATGGTGGAATGTCAATCCTGTTGAAGCAGGTGTGGGCTTTGGGCAGGTTGCATGTTTTCAGACTGCTAGTGCTCCTGGAGGGAACCCACACAGGCACAGGGAGAGCATGCAAACTCCACACAGAAAGGCCCCAGGTCTGGATTCAAACCCAAAACATACTTCCTCTAACCACAGAGTCAAACTATCCCTTTAATCTCTCTGCCATTGAGGTTTGACACATTGTTTTTTACTGATGTAAAATGATCTTGACGGGACCTATGGCAAAAATATAAATAGCGTAGGAGTTGCCAAACATGCTAACAACAGAGCACCACGAGCTGTGACTAATAGAGCATATGATGATGACTTTATATTTAAAGTGTGTCCTTCCACTTCAGGATTTCAAACAATCAGGATTTACCATCTTAGGTCTGAAATTGGTTGGAGACCCTAAACAGAGAAGTTAAATCACTTTGAACTCTAATGAACCAGATGATCAAGTCATATTTGGTCGTCATAAAGCTGCATCCATTAAAAGGTATTGTTTGGTTTGGTCATTGGCTGTAATATGTGTTAATATGTGTATTTCCACCTTAAGAGAGCCTCTAGCAAAAATAAAAATGCAATTTTTTTAATAACCCAGGAACTCCTGAGTTGATGATTTGCACATCAAAAGACATCTACTTTAAATAAGGGCTGAATTTGGTTGAACTAGAGTTAAATGTGGAGCATGTCCTTACTATTGTCTGAAATGCTTCCCGAATCAATGATGTGCCCCAGATATCCACAAAACTTTTCAGGCAAACTCAGCCCACTTTTATAGACATGACGTCAAACAAGAGAAACAAATCCCCAGGTCGGTGCTTCCTGGAAGGTGCACACAGCATACAGGCTGTTTCTACCTCTTTGTGTCAATATTTTTAGGATTCCTGAGCTGCAAATTACAGTGACAGACAACCGGCTGTGTCACTGCTGCTTTAACTGTTCAGATCATGAGCCTCTCGTTCCTCAAATACACAGCCTTTCATTCTGTGCAGCTCTCCAGATAAGCCTCCACTTGCCTTCCAGCAGCATCGTGGCAGAGAAAGCCGTGTCTGATGAGATCAGCACTCCCAAATTAAGAAATACATTTCCCTCAATAAACTGTAATACTTATCCGGCAAAGTAATCTTATCTTCTGTCCTGCAGATTTAAACCAAACACACCAAACTGTAAGAAATCTCCGTTGTGCATGAACCCCCTCTTCTTCTGTTCCGTTCTTCATTAATATTAAAATATTGTAAGACTCATTCCAGATAGATTCTTGGTTGAAGTCTTAATGTGTGCAGTGATGTTGCAGCTTTGCTTGCACCTTCTGTACAAAGCTGTCCACCACTTTTACACCGCCGACGTGAGGTCACACAACTGACAGCTTCAAGATAAATTTCATCCCCTTCGTGAAAAACACTGGCGTGTCTGAGTGCGGGCAGGAAACTTCAGCTTGGCATGCGTGAAATCAATGTTTTCACACCAAAGGTTATGTGTTCCCTACAGCGGCTGTCTTAAACTGTGTGTTCCTGGATGTCTGGATGTGTGTGTGTGTGTTTGTGTATACCTGCAGGCCCTTGGAAGTCAGAGTGCGTGGGTTGGCCAAATAAGTGTGTAAGCGTCCATCCACTCCTCTCAGCAATGGCTCGGAGTCTCGGACGTACTGCAGATCTCTGGCCGTCCGCAGGTCGACTACCTCCATGGACTGACTCACATTCTGAACCTAACAAACACACACAGAGGTCATATTATGATGATTATTAGTACATCCTGCTTATCATTGCTGTGTGGTGAGGTGATGGTTCGCTGAAAGGGTTTGTTCAGCTTGCACATACTTCCTGTGGTCTCAAGCCTTGCAAATAGTTTTATTCTATCTGCCTAGAACAAAATCCACCTGTTAGATTTCTGCTTCCTGAGAGGGAGTATTTGGGCCACATTGAGAAAACAAATCGAGTGAAGAGAATAAAGTCATAATATTACGAGGATAAAGTCAAAATGATGCTGATCCAACAAACAATAGCCCTGCAGTCGACCGCTGCCATCCATCCTCCACTAAAGAGGCCATTTCCTCCGGGTCTGTCTGGCTCTTTCTTCAGCACAGACCCAGTTTCTTACACAATCCTTTTAAAACACTTATACTAATGTGGTGTTAATGTGCCACAGATTCAATATTTCTGCATTTGTCAAACCTTTACTAAAGTATAGAATGACAAGATGCTCCACATTCCCCATTTTGATGCTGGTGACAGTCGTCTGATATTTCTCCTCTAATTCATAGCCTAAAATTACAATTTTACAGTTATTCCTGAAATATTATGACTTTTCACGATTATTTTCTCATAATATTATGACTTTATTCTCAAAATCAACTTTTTTGTCTCCATATGGCCCTAATATTCCCTCAAATCTGACACACCATTAGAGTAGAGATGGAAAACTTAATTTAATGTATGCCTGTTACAGCATTGAAAAATAGCAATTGTAAGCTTTGTGTCTATCCAGGTATATTGTCCCTGTTCCTTTGGTCAATCCACAGATCAAATGGAGACTTTATTTGTGTGTGTCTTTCCAAGAGGTGGTGTACGACCCCAGAGAGTTTTAATTATTCTGTCACCGGGATTTAATTATTTGGAGATACTGTAACAGATATCATATCTGCGTGCAATAAATCACTAAGATTGAGAGTAGCCTCCCTAATGGCTCTGTGAGGCTGTACTGAGCAAGCTAACATGCTCATAACACTATTATGCTGATGATTAGCAGGTATCATGATTACCTTTTTTAGTCACCTGTACAGCTGATGCTAATGGCAGTACATATTAAAACTTTGTCCTGATGATGGTGCTACATGAAATTATGGAAGGAATCACTGAAGAATTAACAGGATGATGCGCTGAGAGCCGTCCATCTAATGGTTGAGAAGATATTTTACTATGATCTCAAAATGTTAACCTTATGAGGAAGAAGATCACCAAAGTCATTAAGGTTCATCCTCTGAGGAGCACAAATGTTTAATGGCAGTTCTTGAATATTTCAGCCTGAACCAAAGACCACACTGTTAGCATGGCTAGAAAATTTTAAAACGACCACAACATTTTCATACGGACTATTTCTTTGGCGGGAAGTGGTGCTGTTTAAACCGTTTACAGCGAGGACTGTGGATAAATAACGGAGACACAGGAACAAAGACAAATTGTTATTGAATCTTTTAAATGTGACTTCGTAAAGCTGTGAGCACCAAGACAAAGCTCACTTTTAAACGACGGGGGGGGGGAATCTCAGGAGCAGACGACTCAAAAATAGAGACATAAAACATGTTTTTGGATTATATGAGATCCATTTAAACATGAGATTCTCACACACATCGTCTCAGTAAACTCCCTGAAGCGCTGCCATACTTTAAACATCCTCTGATCCTGAATGGAAGAAAATCCATTATAACAATGAACCAGATATCTTGAAGTGATACACAAACAAACAAACATTCAAGCAGAAGCCCACCCACACATCTCCCGCTGTAACACATGCTGGGGAGGCTGGGGATCTAAACACACACACACACACACTCACACACTCGCATGTCAACACTCACAGCAGGATCTAGGTGTCACTTCCAGAGAAACACTGAGCTCATTAAGATTCAGACACACAGAAGCAGCATGAGGAGATTCATTCTGAATAGTGCTAACCTCTTTTCTCGCTACAGAGCGTTGCGCCAGGAGTGGATGAAAACAAGAGTTCTAATCCTCACAATCGGGTTCACTTTTAATTTGGAGAGAGTGCAGGATACATTTATCCTGGAGTGTGAGCAATGCACTGGTGCATGACTTTGGGAGATGTTTGCAGGTCTGATGGTGTTCAATAATTCATCAACTTCTGTCACAAATCACTTTTATTTCTCTCTCAAGACACATTGAGAGAAATGTGCTTATGCAGCCAGATGCATATCCTCACATAAACATACATGAACACATTCAGCAGACACTCAGAGGTTGTTTTTTTTACCACACATCTGTTGGTGATTCCTTTGAGTCTAAAGTCTTTTGACATGTTGAATGACTGGGAGTCTTCAGAGGATACAGCTACTGATACATCTGTCAGAAACCTGAGTTTGTGTGTGTGTGTGTGTGTGAGGCAGTTCATGTGTGTTTCTGCAAGTGTCAAAGCAAAGAGACACTCCAGTGAATATTTAATTCCAGTACACTGCCCCTCCACTGTGCTGCATTTCGAAGCTGACCACTGAAACATGCAGGGGTGTCCTACTCAGAGACGGACAAAACCAACAAATACAACACACCCATACCTGTTCAGTCAGCAGGCGCAGCTGTCGACTCCGAGGATCTCGTTTGCAGAGGTTTCGGGCCGGAGCGACCACCGTGCAAACGCACCTGCCGTCGGGATCTGAGGCCGTGCTGTACACCTGCCAGCCCTCCTCTGAGCCCGGGTACAAACCCTGAACACAAACAGGCTCTGTGTTAATGGAGTCAACACGAGAACACCAGAGAGGGTCAGCGAAGGGACAATTATGTGACTCATGCGTTTGTTTTTGTCAACAGCTCACATTTTATTATATATATATATATGCTCTAAATGATTACATTTTGAAAACTGAACAATTCTTAGATAAGCTGAAAAAATAATCAAGAGATTCATAAATGCCAAACATTTTCATCACTTTGAGCAAAAAACTATCAAGCGACCTCATTTCAAATCATTTTATAATATTAATTAGAACCAGGACCTGGATTTCCACAGGTGTGCCCTTTTCAAAATATATCAGCCACTTCTACTGGAGCTTAATTAAAATGAAGTCTCTTCAGTCCAGCCATTCTGACCAAGACAAGAGACCAAACATTCATTCATCAGGTTTCTATCACAAACAGCACAAGCTCTATGAATGGATGTGATGGAATAATAATATTATCCTATAATAACCTCCTATATACATGTTCATAAAGGACATATGGAGAACAGTGTAGAAGACATGTGAAACGTTTTAAACATGTCTGTATGCAGGGTTAAAGACATAACAGTTAAGGCAGTAAATCATGCTGTTTTTTCTTAAAGCAAAAATAAAGTTGCTGCCAAAATTACATTCCAAATTCCCCCAAATGTTTTTTTTTATTGTTTGCTTTTTTTTTGTTAATCTATTTTTATGTGAAGTCCACAAAGAGACCCATGAGTCATAGAACTGAAACGGTTTCTTTTGTGTGTTTTCGAACACATTCTCTCAGAAGCTCTTCATTTTATGCAGGTCACACTGTTGTTAGAGGTGTGGGCAAATATTTCACTTTTACAATGTCTCTTAATAATTCTGTGCTGCTGGTAAATCCCAGCAGGATTTCAGGAGCTCAGGTCTGGACTTGTGATTTAAGCGTCAGTTTAGGTTTGTAGAAAAGAAAGTGCCTCCTCTTTGCTCTTTATTGGACTTGACTGCACCATAGACATCTGAGTCAAAATTGGATATTTCCCATCTGCAGCTAAGATCAGCTGTGACATCTCCCACATGTCTGTGAACAGGAAAGCTTGGAGTCGTATTGGAGAGTTTCCATCCTCTGCATCCTCAGCCAGTGCTGCTGTTCTTTCTGGCAAAAAGCCATTGGCTCCCAGAGGACCAAGAAATCTGCACTGAAAATGATTCCTACCCTCCTCACAGTCCATAATAATGCACAACTTTACTTCTTCTTTTGTTGGTATGACCAAATTCACACATCAAATACATGTTTTATTGACATGTGCTCTGTTCTGACAGCAACTTTGATTTTTCATCACAAATGTTGTTTCTTATATACTTTAGGTTTAATGTAATATTTTGTTCTTTCTGTGTTGTTCTGACAAAAACATGCGTAAAATATGAAAGCACATTATAAAGTAACTCATTTAAGTAGCGACTGATCACCTTAACATTATTATACATTGTTAAAATTGAAATTAGACTGAATTTATGGAAATGAAATTTTTTACTTTAAAAAATATGTGGTGTGATTTATGCTGTTATGCTCTCTCTGAATTTTCCATTTCCAGTCTCTTCATTTTAAGTTGTTTTTAAGAAGTTAAAGTGTCGAATATGCAAAAAACTTTATACAATTTGTTCAAATTATAATGTAAATGTTGACCAAAAGTTAAGCGAAGGGCCACTAGGGATATTTCTTCTTTAGATGACATGACTGACAGATTGCTTCGATGCACCAATCACATACTGTACATGGTGTATGATAAGGTGTATTGAATTTTTGTGCGTTTATAGATGTAAACAACCCAATTTGTGGAACTTTTGGGTTTGACTAGAACCTTTAGATGCGAATTTTACAAACTGAATTAAAAACTGGAAACTTAAATCTGAATTTATGAACCTAAAAAAAAATAAAACTAAGGCTTTTACATTTTAAAGACTGGATCACATGAGTACTTGTACATGCATGGGCCACTTGTAGTGACAAATCTGCATTTCCCCTCATTTCTACACATAATGCATTTCTGCTCATTGTTTTGGTTTTCCAGCAGCTAATTTTACTGCTTTGGTTCACTCTCACTGCTCTCATGGTATTTTCCCAGCCACAACAGGCACTGATTTTAAGTGAAAAGGCTCTGAAACCCTACCATAACTGCAGAAACAAAGAGCAGACAAAGTTATTAACCAAGGCTGATAAACACAGCTGAACATTTAGAAGCTACAGACCATATTCCTTCATTTGTTGATGTGACTTTCAAGGTTGCAGGACACAAAATACATTCATCAATAATTCTAAGTACCATCTAAGCTGTTATATGATGGTAAATGTTTATTTTGGGGGCTATCTGGGATCTTATTAGCACTGAGGTGACAGCAATTGTTCCCTGGAAACTGAACGTCAGACCTATAGTTCACACATGAAATCATGAGCTCAGTTTGGTGCAGTTTGACCAGGTGTTTGGTTTGACCTATTTAGTGTTACCAGTTTGGAACAATGTAAAAGCATGTATGAGCTCAACCTGACACACACCAGCCTGTCACAGTGATCCCACTGAGAAGCTGCCCTACAAATCCTGAAAACTACAGAGGAGGAAAATAAGAGATGGAGGCGAGAGGAGGTATGGAGGTGGAGGCCTGGAGGGAAACATCTGATAAATCAATCAGATGGGTTTGGTGTGGGTAACCTTGAAGTCCAATTTACAATGAAACTGACGGGTGGGGTGGGGTTTAAAACAGGAGGACATGGATGGGATGAGAATATAAGCATTGATTGTGCACACTGCTTGACGTAATTAAACAGAAGAGGCCGTATGACTCCTAGGACTCCTTTCACAAAGAAGAAATGATAAAAATCTTCTCGGGCAGCTCAGCCGATTGAGATCAGTGCAAATAGACACCGCAGGTTTGGAGCTGACAGAGCTAAATTCCAACAAGAATTGAACAGATAGCAGCAGAGGCAGAGAAGTTAGGACAGCATATAATACTCAGAAAAGTGTAAAAGTTCATTCGACACTCAAGCATCTAATTTCCAAAAGTCCCTGACATGTGAGGGGGTCGGGTACTTCTGTAGTTACCAGGGGTATGTAGGAAGAAATGAGGAGGAGCTTAATGAATTTAGAAAACAAAATGAATGATATAAAAAATACACATCTACATATTGAGGCAGCTGTAATATCTAGACACTACTGTACATATATATAAACAAATAATAGATATACTGTATATATAAACAAATAATAGATAAATATATATAAACAAATAATAGATATACTGTATATATAAACAAATAATAGATAAATATATATAAACAAATAATAGATAAATGGATAAATAAAGTACAGTATCTGCAAAAATGCCAAAAATAGAAAAACAGCTTTTTGTGTTTTTGTCTCACCAAATGGAAGGATCAAAAAATGAATAAAACTTTGTCAATTATGCATTAATTAGTTGATGGATTTCCATGAGACTGGGTGGAAGGGGTGGGGCCTGTGTCATGGAAGAAACCATCAAATGTTGGAGTGGATCCATGATTTTATTTTCATTTTCTAATTATACTTCCATTATGGAAAATATGTTTCCTTGTGTTTTCTTATGTTGCTTGGCAAATATTTCAATGACAGACCAAATACACATGGTTATGACAGGGATCGCTTCATTAGCTTAGGTTAGTAAATGGAATTTGGATTGGACCTTCTAGTTTTTACATGTGTATTGGTTCCAAATATTGATTTTTGATCTCCTTTATTACTGATAGGCAGAATTTTTTATCAGCACTGAAAAAAATATATTGGCCAATTCCTAACAGCCAGATTTAAAATCAGTACTAATGAACCCTCCTAACATGAAGGGAGGCAGCGATGAAGTGAGCTCCTCTGTCAGGACTGTGAGAGGAGCAGGTTGGGAGGCATTGATCCAGCTCACAAATGTATTCACCCTGTCAAAGTGACTCACAGTAACATAGTAACTTAAGAGATCCTCTGTCTATCATCCCCTGAAGTGACACCAGGTAGCAATGCTGCACCTCGAACATCTCCATCTGTAGTCGCCCATTTCTTGTGTGTGTGTTGAGCGTAGGCGTCTACTTGCATGAGATCTCATGCACTTTTGCTGAACTAGCAAAGTACTGCCACATAGCAGCTGTGAAGTGCCTCTCCAGCCAGAAAATAAATCATGCAAAGCCCAAGTGCCTGCAAATAAAAAACACACACACACAAACACATACGGTGTATATAAAGAGGCCTGTGCAATGTTCAGCATCTACAGGTCTGTCCAGGGTGCTATAGGGCAACAAATTGCTGGCTGTCCAATGAGTGAGTCAGCCTTCACCAGAAGAAATATCATCCCAGTAAGTCAGAAAGAGCAATCCCATTACCCCCCCCCCCCCCCCCCCCCCCGTGTGTTTAGCATTGTCTGCATTCTGTCTAATGTTCTTTATGACTCATATAAACAACAAATGTTATTTATTTATATATCAGCTCTGTTCATCCCTCATATTTTCATTACACTGTATCTATTTTCAGCAAGCTTTTTTTTAAATTTTCTTTTCTTTTACCCTGTTTTTTTTCCACACCAGTGAACAAATATCTGCTGCATGTAGGCTAAACATTCCTGAAGGTGTTGAGCCCTAAATCAATTATATGTACAGAGAGTAAGTGTTGATGTGCACAAATCAATGATTGAAGCATGATTGTCCATTAAAGACAGCAGAAACATCTTCTGTACTGATGAACTGATTCCTAGGATTTTTTGAGAATGTGAAAGATGAACTTCTCGTGATAAAAATACATTTTGTTAGTTTTCAAAAAATAACTCTGTGTGTAGTGTTTCTATACAGAATACTTACGCTGACGATCCGCTCGTGTGTGCCCTCAGGAGAGACGATGGTTCCATTGAGTCCAACCAGTGAGGGCAGAGTCTGGGACATCCAGTTAGTTACCATAGCCATGGTGCTGAGCACCGCACCGATCTTCAACATGGGAACACTCATTCTGACATGCACATATTGACACACCACACACACAAACAGAATCTCCGGCTGGCTCTCACACACAGTCCAAACTGTTGACCACAGTCATGCTAAAAACAACATGATGCTGCAGGTAATTTGAGGGCAAGAGTTGTCAGCGCTACAATCCAAAGTCAGTGTCTGGTGACAAAACCAGAGCCAGGATTGTCACACTGCCACAGGTTAGAGAGGAAATCCTGGAGCACAAGCCACTGCAGACGCCTCCATGAGAAAACACATCAGGTCCAAACATCCAGCTCTGGGCTCAGGCTGCAGGAGAAGCTCCTGGAAACAGCTGCTTATGTCCTACTGAGCTGCGTTCGCTGGACTCCTTCCTTCGCCTGGTGAGTAAATAAGATGCTGTGGCTGAGCCAGCGCTGCTCTCACATTTATCCACCCTCTCCCTCCCTCCACCCTCTTCCTTTCTCTCTCACTCCTCCTCTCTCCCACTCATGTTCTCACCTATTCTCTCCACTGATTCATCAAATGAGCACATCTTGAATAGCATTTGCTTAAATTAACAAGTGGACAACAACAAAAATTACCTTTAAACATTTATCTCACATTTGTATTTTCCAACACCTCCCCCTCTCTCATTATTTTGCTGTCATCTAATGTTCCCCCTCAATAAAGATTATTGAATGCATTGATCTCTGTTCCTTACTGTTCATTTCCTCCATCTTTCCTTTGTATTGATTAAATATAAACGCCTACATGAAGGCACAATGCTCTGAGATGACCTAGCTGTGTGTGTTTGAGAATGTTTGTGCCGTAGGTGCAATGCAAACTGATGCAACACTGCCACCATGAGGTCCACAGCGCCTCCCATCCTCAGACTCAGAATGCAGGCTGTTTCACACCTGATCAAAACTAGAGACAAGTACAAGATGCTCTGAGTATGCTATATGAATATGATCTGTGTCTTTCACTCCAAGCAATATGCAAATATTGGATTTTGTGAAGTTTGTGTCAATGCAGACTGCAGATGAAAAGGAGTTTCTGTTATAGTCTGATTGTGCCGCTTCCTTGTAGTGTTTTCTACCCCTCTACTGTGTGTCAGTCTCCCTCCTGTTGTCAATCAGCCCAAACACATGAAACCCACCCAGTGATCAGGCTCCAGCTCTTCATCAGTGTAGTACTCATATGGCCAAGTTCAGATCTAATGAATGTCGGTGTTTGCCAGAACTTTATTCTAATGTTGTGCCTCAGGCTCATTCTCCCTTTGTGATCTCAGTCTTCCTGCCTCACCTTCCAGTCCAGTATTCAGTCCTCTCTGCCTGCCTGCTCCCCCGTTTGACCTGGATCAGCTTTCCCGACTTTCATTTCTGAAAATTGTCCATATTTCTTCATTTAAATTGTCAACATCTGTTTGGATGAGTCCTGCCTTTGGGTCCACTATTAGTTCACAGCTACAATAGTCAGTCTGTTCCATTTCCATCCTACATACTTGTATATGTATGTATGTATGTATATTTTACGATATACTACTAATCTTAATACACTGTAGATGGTTTACATAAATGACACAATACATGCACCAATGCATCAAACTGTAAATGTTATGACAATTAAACTTTACAAAGAGAGAAAAATGATGCATACTGACAGTTGTGAAAATACCTTATTTGAAGTGATTTATTTTCTTGGTATTTTTAAAGCTGAAATATACTGAGCAACAGTAGCAAAGCATATTTTTTAATGTCATGCCATCCTGTTCATATTAAATATCAAAGGCAAATTATGGTTCACACAGTTTTATTCACTCTTTAGCCATAAAGAAAAATCATTTTTGTGCAAATTAATGGTTGTTGCCTTCATGTTTACAAATCAAAAAGTGTGGATGGTGAGACAGAGAACAACAACAGTCAGTACTGCGTGTGATCACCTCCATTTATCACAGCGTCACATCTCCTTTGCATGGAATTGATAAGACGATTAATCTGGACTTATGGGATGACATACCATTCTTCCTTCAGTGCTGTGACAAGTTATGAATGTGTTGCTGGAGCAGGATCTCTCTGTCTCACCCAGTGATCCAGAACATCTCACAGATGCTCTATTGGGTTGAGATCTGGTGAATATGCTGACCAAGGAAGGACAGCAACATTGTTCTGGTCCAGGTAGGCTACTCCTGACAGACATGAACCACATGAGGTCTGGCATTGTCATGAAGGTGATGCCTGATTGCTGTATCTTGGGGATGACATGTGGATCTAGGACCGTATCTCAGTAATGGATAGCTGTGGATGTGGACCAGGTCTGACCGTCATCCATTAGTAATGGCTCCCCACATCCACTTCCTGGATGTATGCTGCAGGATAGCGGTCTCCACTGCGATGATACACATGCCTACGACCATCAGCTCTGTGCAAGTTAAATCTGGACTTGTCACTAAATGTGATCTGCCTCCACTGTGCAATGCGCCATAACATCTGTAACATCTGTGCCACATGTGTCTGCCGAGTTCTGGCCATCAGCATCATCAGCATCATCAGCAGCATCAGCATCCCAACTGCCTGGTCACATAAGTTTTGCAGAAGTCCTGACATCATCAGTTGTTTCAGTAGGACATTAATTAGACCCAGGATTTTATTGCCCTGGCCAGGTGTTTTCAATCATGCAGAAAAAAAATCTCACCAACACCATCATTTACTCTGAAATGCACCAATGACTGTTATTTCTATGTTATGACTAAATGATGGTTATTTATGATTTAACATGATTTGGCTGTGGGTACTTACAAAATTCATTTCAGTATCACATGTTTGTTTATTTCAGTAGATTAGGGATTTTTAAAATTATATGTTTCTACTGTTGCTCAGTATATTTACTGTGAGTAAATTAGTATTAATAGCTGATTATGTGAGAGCACTTCTCATGGTGATACGAAGATATTAAGAGCATCTCTTCACTGCAGGACAACTACAAAGGAACATGGATGTTCTGTGGCTCATGCCTGGAGTGATTATAAGTCAACAATTTAACTGAACAACACTAAATGTTTTATTGTGTCTTTCTTCTCATCAGCGGTTACATGCTCATAGGTTCTGTCTCAGGAAAGTGGCCCCAGGATACACAGCGTTTATACATTAAACATCTTTCAGCAAATACGCTGAACCAACATCAATATTTCAATCAGCAGCACTTAGGAGCAACACGGCCGTCACAGAGACAGAGGGGAGAGACGACGTGACAATCCAGTGGTGTGACACACCTTCAGGGAGTTTATGTTCAGCTACCTCTTTGTATTTTGTATGAAATATATGATTATAATATTTTTGTATAGCAAAAGAGCAAAACAATACATCGCAGGAAAGACAAACCCGAATAATCAAACAAAATAATGACCCAAAAGAAGAGACTTTAAAAGCAACAATAAAAGATAAAGATGATGGTGATATCTCTGAGTATAAAATCCTGTCAAACTAATATATAACAGCAGTGTGTTCAGATCATAAAGATCCACAAAAACATTGTATTTTCAAACAAATCCAAGCTTTAAACATGGTAACTGAAAGTGGAACACTAGTATCCAAAGCGTGTATTACCTTCGAAGAGACAACTTCATTTCCTGGTTATAAATTCCACATCGACTTTATCCCTGTACATCTGGAAGTAACAGAATTATTTTGGCTTGCCTGATACACTGACGTTCCCACACAGAGATTAAAAGTTGGTGTGGGCTCAGTGTCTTCTTACCTTGGATAAGGAGACAGTAAATAGCAGCTGCAGCACCCAAAAGGCTTCAGGTGGACCCATCAGCATCTCTTTCAGGTCCCTCTAGTCTTGACCCAGGTCAGGCTCACCACAGGAATAAAAAACAAAACACACACTGTGGCCCTGCAGAGCACTTAGGGGAAACGTCTATTTCAGGTACCACTGCGGAATGTACAGCTCCCTCTTAACCTTGGGCTTTGGGACTACTGGTGTGTCTGGCCTGGAGCGACTGGATCCCATCTGGAGAGCAAGTGGAGAGAAGAACTCTCACAGAGAAGGTAAAAGAGGCGGCGTAGGAAAGGAGGAGTTGGAGAAAAGGATGATTATCTGTTATGTCAAAACAGGCTGTGGATTACACTTTAACGGGTGTGTGTGTGTCATAGCATCTTTTCTTTTGGCCTCATGCAGTCACACTGTACAACTAGTGTAGTTTTGTTTAGAGTACGCTGTTGACCCATAAAATGGACATAAATACACTACAAAAATTTCATCAGCAGATAATAATAATAACAGATTGATGGATTAAAACCTTTTTCAGTATTTTTCAGGCATTGATTTACAGTATCACAAAATAATAAGCCATTTAAAGATCAAAGATTGAGGGATTAATGAAATAATTACCTGAAATTATTTTCCAAGTAGTTTTAATGCAATATCTGAGTGTGTTTTGTTCCTATTTTGGATTTAGGTACCATTTCATCATATACTAAATGTTTGCTGAACACAGGCATGCAAGCAAGACGTTTGGCTGAGTAAAAGAGTTTAAAACTAGCAAAATAACAGTTTAAATTGGGAATTGACTAAATAAAATAAAAGAATAAAGGAGAGAATGAATCTGAGAAAGTGTTCAATACCAGGTTTCAGTTCTGGATACATTTTGGTCACAAAAAAACCGCAAAAAGACTTCAACCCAAAACTAATAAAATATGACCAAAAAAATATTAGATTTAAAATAGACATGACAGGTGGATGAAAGTCTAAAAAAGCTACAGAAAACTTTCCTTCTCTTTTCTTGAACTTTTGACAGTCTCTAAAAACAAAGCTCAGATTTCTTATTGAATCTGTTTTTGCAGTCAATAGCAGAACAGCTCTTTCCAATTGTAGGTGTGGGTTTTTTTGCCTACTGTATAGCCTCTATATCCATGTTTGCACCTCTGAGGGTAGCTATAGGGTAATGTCAAATGGACTATACCCCCAGTATATAATAGCACCTTTCTAGTCTAACCACTCAAAGGTCTTTACAACATCAGGCAGCATTCACCCATTCATACACACTCATCCTAATCTTTTTACGTTTTTCTTTGTTGTATCTGTGGACATAAAAAAATTATTTTCAGCCACTGAAAAAGAACAAAATAGAAAAATGTTGGACCAATTCTGTCCTGACGAGGTTGGGTTGAAGAGTAGAAATATTGAGATTCTCATACTTTAATGACTTTCATTTCACACCATCTATATTTCATTGCTGAGAATTAGCAGCTACACCCCCCTGGATGTGCTGTCCTTATCTGCTTCACCTCATTAAAGTTTCAGCATCATTGGAAATGTCTCTTAGATGCACTGCAGACGTCAGGATGGAGAGGAGAGGGGGAGCAGAAAAAAGACTGGGGAGAAATGAGGGTCAACAAAAAGCGGTGTGTGCTCAAGCTGCAGCGTAAAGTAAATACAGAATATAAACACATTTCACACACAGACATGCATGCACACAGTGGAAATGAAGAAAACCTGCCTTCATGCCAACCAAAAGCTCTTCGCCAGAAATTTAGGAATCATCTCTGACTCAAATGAAAAGTAAACACAAGGTCATATTTATTGTTGCTTCAAAATGTTGTGTGCTGCAGACCTAAATAATGTTTTCTTGCCCTATTTCAACCCATCCTTACAGTTTAAACTGCCAATATTGTAAAGCACTTGGTTTGTTCGAAGCACAGTTGCTGGGTTTTATCTGGGACTGGAGCACATTTCATTTATTTTATTATCCATCCATTATCTTCCACTTGCTTTAAGGATGTTTATTACTTATCAATTAGAAGACATCAAATGGATTAATTTTTCTTATGCAGTCATTGAGTGTGTTGTCACATCACTTTACTTTGAATGTACATTTTAAAGCTTTTAATTGACATGCATTATTACTGTATGTGGTCATCAAGTTGCCCATAACCATTAGAAACATGTTATATGAATAGAAACAATGGATTAAATGCAGATCTAGAGCCATAGTGGCTGTGAGGCTGTACTTAGGCAAACGTGTGCCTTGAGGTGGATGCTAACCTGCAACAATGACAATGATAATATGCTGAGCAAATTTGCATGCTAGCTTTTGCTAACACTAAATTACATTTTCATTTGCTTAAGAGATTTTGTGTCATAATCCAAGTTCTTGGATAAAATAAGACTATGGTGGGTGAAAATTAAAGTCATTAGTCGTTATAATTGAGAGGTGGTTTGGATTCATCACTTCTGCTCTGTGAACATTTTGTACCAAAATCAATGACAGTCCATGAAACATGCAACGAGACATTTAATTAATACAAAAGTATCAACTTCATATTGATGCTTGAGGAAAAAGTGGGATCAGTAGGCTGCATCCTCTGGAGACAATGAATGTCTGTACCAAATTTCATGGCAATCCTTCTTATAATGGTTGAGATATTTCAGAATTCCTTGTGGACTGACCGACATTGCGATAAAAAACAAACAAGCATGACATGCATGATACTATAGCCTATAAAGTCATGAAACGTCTTGTTGCCATAGTAATAAAAGTGTAGTATGAATTTAATGGAAAAACAGATAAAAGTGCAGACTGAAAAGAGAGCAGACAGTTCACCTTTTTTTTCTTAACTTTAATGTACAAAATGTACTTTTATTAAAATATGTTACTCAATCACTTCCCCACACAACTATGCATAGAAAGACCTTGAGGCAATCATGTAATAGAGTTTAACAATAGGTTTGTTATGTTGACAAAATATATAACACAGCTTCACAATATAAAAAAATGCACTGCCCCAGTTCCCTATTGTACTGTACTCCGCAAGGAGCCACATAATAGCACCGTGATGAATTACACTCCAATATACATCACATAACAGATAATTATAACAACAATATGACAACAGCAAACAAACAAACAAAACAAAAACACAACAAATTGAGGTTTTATTATAACACAGAACAACATGGTGGGTGAATGATGCTGAAATGTGGTATTTTAGCATTTTTAGAGATTCAGTGAACATAATGTTTGAGACTATAGATGGGAAGACAGTGCATAGATAAATAGATTTATGAACAGACATGGATGAAACTGTCAGAGCACCACTCACTCCTTCAAAGAGGAAGATTTATAACTGAAAAGGTTGACAGTCAATACATTTATGCACTGCTCTGGAAAACACAATAATTTATGTATTAACTAAGTCTGAGTGAATCAGTGTTGGTGTAACAGATGAATGTGTAGATGAAGGAACACTGTTGTAGACAGGTGTAACTTATAAATATGTCAGAATGTAGTTTTCTACCCTGCATGTAAGAAGTGTCCATGGCTCTTTCTCGTAAATAAAACTACTCCTGATTTGATCTCCCTGCTTGGTTAACCGTTGTAGCAGATTGGGCCAACTTGGAAGCCAAATTTCTGGTTGCCTTTCCCAAAATCTGGCACAGCTACGTCGAGGATGGGGAGTGTGTTGGACACTGGAGCATCAAACTCCAACACTGTCCTCTCTTGCCCTGAGCGTGTCTAAAGCCGTGAAACACAATCAAACCATCAGAAAACAAACAGGCGGTGAGGTGTTCACACTCAAATGTACACCTGTCTTACTCACCTGACACCCGTCATACAGCGCACTAATGTAATGTGTATTCTCATGCGTCAGCTCCTCTCCGTTGGCGCCTCTAAACCGCAGTGCGTGTTCGTGGTCGTGGGTGGCGGCGTGCAGCCAGGCGGCGGAGTTGAGGCAGTGGTAAGTGAAGGTCTGCTTAGCTGTCGCACTCAGCAGCTGCAGGAAGGTCAACTGGACCACGTGGATGGGAACACCATCTGACCCGGAGTAGGAAAACTGGAGAACGCCAGGATCACAAACACACATTAGCCTACGTGAAGTACACACAAAGGCACTGCATATTGTGCACATTCAGTCTCACATTTAAAGCAGGAAAACACTGGATTATCACTACCAAATGTTATTATTTGAAACAGGCACAGCTGTGACTTCATCAATCTAAAACATAAAAGGTACATGGGTACAAAACTGACAACATCATTCCAACATCAAGTTAAAAAACGACACAATACAGAGAAACATCTGGGGTATAATTAGCTAGGCACCTAGTGGTTTATAAAGCTGTGACAAAATGTGGTGTTTCATTTTATTACAATTAATTCTGAAGTGAATTTAGTGTATTTTTATTTTCTGCCTCTGAAAACATTTCCATTTCATTCCCCTGCATCTCTACCAAGCCTTACTGCCATTCTCTACCTGTCCACCAGATGTCCTCGGACGTTTCCCATCACCTGTATCTTATTCAACATCTCTGTCAGTACATAAACCAGGTTATTTTCCCCATTCAAGTGCTGTATTCCCAATATGGCTTTGAGCCAACCAGTTCCAAAACTCGTTAAGAAATTTTCCCTTTGATTCTGCTCATCATTTCCAAAATGAATTCCGCTCGCGCTCAAGTTAAGTTTCAGTGTCCGTGGTGGTGGCATGCAGCTTCCATCGTTTCAACCTCACAGGCTGGATGGGTATTATATTCTCTGCCATGAAGCACAGCAAACAGCGCTGAAAGGTGTGGCTTTATTTTGCCATGAAAAATGCTAGGTTGACACAGTACAACACCTGTGCCAAACTTATTTTGTGCAAGGGAGGATGCACAATTAACATGACTAAACACCTTCACCTACATGGTGTACAAATCATTAGGGGTATCGTGTTTGACGTGTGGCACTGATCTCTCTCGCCTGCCTCACAGCCTGCAGCACCTCGTCACTTATCGGTAAGTGAAAATTAAATAATATTTGTCTTATTCTCAACAGTGAGAAACAAGTTATACTTGCCTAAATTACTATAACGTGTGTCAAATTAAAATACTGAAATATATTTTGTCATAGATGAACGTCTGCAGATTGCTAACACTAGTAGCCAGTTTACTGACGCTAAGCCAAAAGCAATGATCCCATAACGTGACACAAATATATGATTGAGTCATTCATAATGAATGATACATTCTTTATATAGAATGGCTTGTAAAAAGTTTTTTTTTAAGAAATTTATCTTCTGTGAAATAAGCATGTGGCCTGTTTTGACCCTGCCCCACAAAGAACCGGAATCAAGAACCCTAAAGAACCAGAACCGAATCAGAATCATTCAAATCTGAATGATGCCAAACCCGACTGATAAAAACAGGATTTTTTGCACGATATTCCATGATAAATCATACAATAGCTGTTGAGATATTTCCATAAAAAATAAACTCTAAACTGTTAGTACAAGATGTGAAGTCAAGGGATCGCCAAAATCCAGGCAACCCATTTAAATGACTGTAGAGATATATGAGTAGAGATCAAAGATCTCAATCCCTACAGCAACACCACTATTTGGGTTTTAAAAAAAAACATGCATAGAAAAGATGAAAATATATTTTAAGAAGAACTTGAACATAAAAAGTGCACAATATTTAATCGCTCCTTCACTGGAAAATGAATATTAATTGAAGTAACTGTAACTAAACCATATACAGGAGGATATTTGACCTTTTTATTCTAATTAAGTTTGGGAGCTTTAATTCAGTATTCAGATACCCTTTATCCAAAAGTGAGATGAAAAAGGTGTTAGATCATACCAGGCTCAATGTTTATGAACATGTCAATCATCACCATCACTATTTGTTGGTTTTGTTGTTATTCCTTATTAAGACAGTAATATCAAACTATCATTTCTACAAGATTTTACAGCTTATAAAGCCCAGAACAGACCAGCTCCTGTCTTCATCAGGCCGTAGCCGTCTCTATAATAGAGCGATAAATATTCCTTACGCACCTCCTTGGCAAACCTCAACAAGAGTATTTTGTGTGATCCTCAGAGGTGGTGTATAATCCCTGGGAGACATCTGGACCTGAGAATGAATCTCCATCTTCATACACAGACTTTACATATCATGTTGCCTCTTTTGGTGGTGACTGCTGCACCTTTGTTCTGTTTTACTTGCTATAATAAGTATTTATTGTGGTATTTGTACTGCTCACATAACAAGCACTGGCTGTAACACGTCTTTCTGCTGCTTTGAAAACTCACTTATTAGAATGCTAATGTCTTCTAATAGCTGACAGATAGCATTCCCCCCCCAATATGTCCCACATGTGCAGCAGTGTTTATTTTTGTGATTAGAGTGTTTTATATTTCAAGCTCTTTTCCATGAAGTATTGTATTAACACACACACTAGCACACACTGATTGCATGCATTATCATCACACCTGTTTTCCTTTCCTGAAATGACTGTACCAGGTGCCAGACTTTTCCCCTTTCCAGGCTGCTAACTTCACCTAATGGAAAACAAAACAGAAGAAAAATCAGCCTCAACTCCACAAAGTCAACACACAGACGATGATTAAATAATGTTGAAATTGAAAAGTCACCCAGCTTTTGACAAAGGCTTCTATTATCACTGAACAATTGATCAAAAAGAGTATTAGTTTGTGTTTCTGTGTGAACACTAACCGACAGGAACTTCTTGTCAGGGTACAGACATGTCTCTCCTTGTGCAGTGAAGTTACAAAACACCTTAAAGGAGTCTCTATGGCAACCCTGGTTGGGATCTATCCAATAATCACCTGGAGAGCCAGAAAAAACAGGAGAGGAGTGCTCAGGGTTAGAAAAACAAACCAAAAAACACCAGGCTACTATCACTGTCGTCAACAAATACACAAAACAGACAAACATCAGAAAGAATCAGAGGATATTCGATGAAGAAGCAGACACACGAACTACGAGCATGAAAGGCAGGTGATAAAATGAGTCAGGACATGCAGACAGGCAAGCATGTAGTTGTGTTAAAGGAGACCCAAACTGATAAAGTACCATTGGGGAGGTCTGGCTGGAGGAACCAGAGCTCCTTGCAGGTGCGGGCCGGGCTGTGGTACGTCCCTTGTGGGTTACGCAGAGCCTCCACTTCTACTTTCATAGAAGACAGAGACGCAAACACTTCCTCCATGCCTTGGCCCTCCTTCTCCTTCATCCAACCGTCCTGCTCTGCCTGATCCCTCTGCATCCATCCCTCGCCACCATCTATCATCTCCATATCCTCCTCCTCTCCCTCTTCAAGTGCAGCACCATCCAAGGTGTCGGTTCTCCGTCTCCGTCCCCGTTCTGGAAGAGGTAAAAACCCAGCAGCTGGAAGCCCCTGAGGAGAGGAGAAAGAGGTGGTGAGGAGAGCAGGAAGCAGTGATGAAATGTTTGCTGTCAATAGTAAATTAATGGGATTTTAATGGTTGCTGGATGAACTTACTGGTGGTCCTGGAGGTCCTGCAGGCCCGGTGTCTCCTCTGGGGCCAACTATACCCTGAATACACACAGAGAAATGGGATTTTTTATTTTATTTTAAAGATTTATGGCAGAATAAGTCTCCTACGTAATACTAACTAAAATCACAGTTACCTGATTTCCTTTTGAGCCCTTTTCACCAATAGCACCCTGTGAGAGAGGTAAAGGTAAGATAAACGATGTCCAAGTGATCCTGATGCTAACAATGGTGACGTATTCTTTGTACGTTCTTTTGTATACTTACAGATACACCTGTGGGGCCCAGGGGACCGAGGGGACCTGGTGGACCAACTGGGCCCTGATGTTAAACATGAAAGAAACTGAACTGTCATATAAAGAGAAAAAGTAGATCTGCTGGAAGTAACAACAAAAACAACATTGTTACATTTTTTTAAAGGATGTCAGAAAAAGAAAGAAAGTCACCGGCCTTGTCCTTTAAAGATGGATTAACCTGCTGAGGGTCCCAATGAAAAGTCAACTACTGACCCCCCATCTGCTTAGTACTACCAGAAATCAGCATTGTCCACTCTGTTCACTGTATATGTACATGAATCTGGCCTCAATCTGAAAGGTCACCTCTAAAGTATTAGAAGCCTTTAATGGCAGATAGTCAAAGATTAACAGATATTCTTGTTTTTCTTTGCTTGGTTTAGCTGAACTTTGCTTTGGAACAGGCACCATAAAAGCACAAAGTTGATGTCCTGCATGTTCAGTTTGCTCCACTCTATGAATCAAATATATAGATAATATTTCACTCAATGCAGCAGCTTAGCCCAGCCTAAAGATTGTAGTCTAGAGGTCAAATGATTAATCAGTTCAGCCAATTATTAATAATTAATCTATCATTATTTTATCCATGGTTGGGATGAGTAATCAGATTACAAAAATTAAGCAACTTTAATCAGCCCAGGTTATATTTACACATTGTCTAATTATATACTTACATTGATTGATTACGTGTTTGATTACATGTTTGGAATATGAATGATCCCTGACCACTGTTTGTGTTTTTATGTGTTGCATTGATGCCTAGAATGTCCTGTCGAGGGCTAAGTAACTAAAAAGAAAATGAAAGATTCATATCTTGAGGAAACGCTCCTTGTGTTGCAAAAGCAAAGTTCTGCATGTGACCTTAGTTAAAAAAAAGAAAACAACAACAAAAACACCAAGAGAACATCCCACATAGAACACACACAGCACACGTTTACTTTGTGCCTGAACTGTTTTTGTTGAGGTAATTTGATTTAACAAACTGAAAATGCTGAATATGCAAAATGCATTGGATTTGCATTGAAAATGTTTAAAGTTGTTTTAAGATAAACAAAAAACAAATTGTGGAACTCAAGTTTTTGTGTCTGTTTCCATCTTTTAGTATAAGATGCAATATTTCCAATGTTTGATTTTGAGGTAATCCAAACGTTCACATTAGACGTAAACATGTGTCTGATTGGTCATCCAGGCATGTGTGTATGTGTTTGTGGGTATTTTCAGCACCTCATCTCCTTTTGAGCCCGGTAGTCCCTGGTTTCCAGTCAGTCCTCGGTCACCCTTCTCTCCAATGTCTCCTGGAGGACCTATAAGACCTATTAGACCACCGTGGCCCTGAGGAGACGTCACAAATGAGCTCAAAGTCAAGTGATGCTCAAGGGTGAATGTTTATGTGTGTACATGTGTGTATGCATGCACCTTATCTCCTTTCTTGCCATGGTCTCCCTTTAGTCCCAGTAATCCTGGTGGACCCTGAGAATATCAGTGCATATAAAACTCATTCACCATCCGACTGTTTTGATCATACTCTGCTTAAACTGTGAATAAAACAGTTTTCTTGTCTTCTCTTTTTTCTTTCATCATCTTACCATGGGACCTGGCGGTCCTGTCTGGCCAGGTGGTCCATTTAAACCCTGCTCACCCTGAGAAAAAGAAACGCAGACAGAAATAATTGAACATCTTATTTTTTTATGTTCCACCTCCACTGCTTCACTCTTCGCTCTCAGACTTACTGCAGGGCCGGGGATCCCTCTTAAACCTTGAGGACCAAGCCTCCCAGGGTGTCCCTGGGCACCTACGGGCCCTTTCTTCCCTATAGGACCCTCCAAACCGAGAGCACCCTGAAACAGACCGACACCAAAGTGACCTTCAGAAACTGTTTGCATTGAGATGCTAATATTTAAAGAGTTGCTTCTAACTCTCACCTTCGCTCCTTTTATGCCTGTCTTTCCTTCCTTGCCTGGTTTTCCCAAGTGACCCTGAAGAACAGCATTTTAAATCATTTTAACCTGAAACTGTCATATGGGTGCATTGATGCCAACACACACTCACACACACACTGCAAATGCAATAAAAAGAAAGAATGTCCTCAACCTCATCTTAACAGGAGAAGAGGGTTTAATGTTTTACTAAATCAAACAGGAAAAAGAAAATGAGGACTGAGTGTTTCAGGTGTTTGCAGGATTACTGACATCATGTGTTACTGACTGTATCCACATGTGTGACAATGAGAGGTTGTAATTTAAATTTAATGTCTTTTTTTACCTTTTTTTTCTTTTCATGGTTGTTTAAGGCATTGAATACACTATGTGTCATCAATAGGACATCATTGTTGAAACTGTGGGTATGTGGATTGTGCATTATTTCTTTTCTTTTTTGCTGTTCTCGCTGTATCAATCAATAATTCAATGAGGCAATCAATGAACACAAAAACAAACCCTTCGACCAGGAGGTCCAGGTGGCCCAGGCTCTCCTGTAGCTCCTGGTGGTCCCTGAGAAGTATAAATAAAGTATTATATGGCCAGAAATTGAATCATAGGGTGACATCATCTTTCAAGTTGATGAATTCAAGAATGCCTTGGTGTATGATGGAGAAGGGAAGTGCTCACAGTTTTCCCAGGTTCTCCAGTGTCTCCTTTAGACCCAGACAGACCATCCACACCCTGATGAGGGAAGAAAAATAGTGGGAAGAGGAAAACTGCACTTCAATTTGTCCAGAAAATAATGATGGCGATATCTTCACAGCAACGTGAAACCTGAATTTATAGTGACATACTCATGTTGATAGAATTATGAGACATACTACAGATACCAACAGACAGAAATGGCTCTATTCTACAATGGAAAGTCATAATGACATACAACAACAACACAACAACAACAACAACAACAATAATAATAATAATCACTAGAAAGCACTCAGACCTCCGCCAATTGTTGCATCACTGAGAACTATATACAACAGTTTCATAAAGTTTGAACCACAAATAATAACTTTTATTAACATTATTGACGGAGTGCGGCAAAGCAGTGCTTACCTCTGATCAAGGAAAATATGGCTTTGAACAGAACACACATACACGCACCTACATCATCGCTCTTAGTTTGGTAGTGGAGGTTCACAAATCAGTCATTTTGTGGCAGACAGCCCCATCTTGTGGAGCCTTGTAATCATTACATTACAAGTGTACATGTGGCAGTTTAATCCTATAAAAAATTCCTGGATCAAGACGGTGATCCAGATCACCATCAAAATCTAATCAATTCTTCCTTGGGCCACTTCCGACATCTCCTGAAACTTCCATCAAAATCCGTCAATTACTTTTTGTGTTATCTTGCTAACAAACCAACAAACCAACCAACCAACCAACGCTGGCAAAAACATAACCTCCTCCAATGGCAGTGGTAATAATAATAATAATAATAATAATAATAATAATAATAATAAAGAAACAGAAGAAGAAGGAGAGAAACCACAGGCACTCACATTAGGTCCAGCTTCTCCCTGCTGTCCATGGTCCCCAGTGAGGCCTATGGGACCCTAAAAAGAGACAGTCTGATTATATTGTACGGCATAGAGTAGTAGACTATAAATATGCTTTTAATCATGTACTGCCTTAAAAAGGAAGAGAGCAGCAATTACAGAAGCAGTGAAGACTTGAGACAAACTGTGTGACTGTAATGTCTTTACATTAGATCTTTTCTAATAATAATTTTTAATGATAATTTTACTTGCAGTATATGGAGTATAATGTAGGTTCAGTGTGTGCGACAGTGCTCTGTGTTCTCATTGCACTGTACAGTATGTAACAGTGCATTGCTGAAGAGTGTTTTTTTTTATGTGACTGTTTCTCACAGTGTTGCCCTTGGCTCCATCGTCTCCTGTGGGGCCCCTGGCTCCTGGAGGACCAGCTGCTCCTGAAAGGCCTGTATCTCCCTTCTCCCCCTGGTCTCCTTTTTCTCCCTAAATAAGGAGCACAGTGAGCAATCAAGAAGGGAAGAGCAAAAGAAACTTAAAACTGAAGATGATGGGATCAAAATGTTCCTCAAAAAAACTCACCATCCTTCCTGTAAAACCTACTGGACCAGGATCACCTGCCTCGCCATCCTCCCCCTTGGAGACACAGAAACTTCATTTATGAGAAATCCAGAAAAAGATTACTTCTTTGTGTCATAAATTATGTACGCAAAAGGTATGACTCCATTTCTTTACCTTCTCTCCAACAACACCTGGCTGTCCTATCATCCCGGGTCGACCAGTTGCACCCTGCACAACACAAAGAAGAAAAAAAGATCACAGTATTTCTTCAGAATTCAAAACCAGTGCTCGACTAAATAAAGATGCATAAATATTGCTGTGAGACTCACCAGTCCCCCAATGGGTCCTTGAGGACCACTAGGGCCTTGCTGACCAGGGGGACCCTAAATCCAGGTTTGTAATTTTGGAGACATAACATCAGTTAATTAATGTTTGTAAATGAAGGGAAAATGTGATGTAAATAAGGGAAAGATTAACCTCACCATTAGTCCCACATGCCCACTCTCACCCTTCTCTCCTGGTAGGCCGGGCATGCCCTTACAAAACACACAGAGGATTAGGAGACTAAACTGGAGAGCTCAGTTCACTCTGTCTAATAAAAAGACATCACTTCAATGATCTCCACCCTGACTGCTGTTAAAATTTCACCTGTAATCCTATTGGTCCTTGAGAGCCCTTGAAGCCACGGAGTCCCTCATCTCCTTTCGGGCCGTACATGCCTTGCTGGCCACGGGGACCCACCAATCCATGTACACCCTGGTGCACAGAGGAGGGTGAAGAGTGATTATTTATGGCTTTTGGCTGAGGATCATATGACATACCTGGCAGAAAGCCAAGATTGTAAAACAAAAAAAGGTGATTTGTTTTTATAGGTTTGACTTTTTGCATACGAGTGCAGATTAAAGTAGTATTTCAAAACTGTAAAACTGGGCTGTCTGTGCTGAAGAAAGGCACAAATATTTTTGAAATGTGTGCTGAATAACCGGAGAAAACAGAAACCTTCAACAACCAACAGCCTTAGAGCTGATGAGCAGGGGGTTCTGGGTGCAGTCAAAATGGTGAGGAGATGCACATTGGTGCATGTTGTAATGATACAAAGCTGGTTGAAAATCTGCAAAGTTTCCCTTTAAGATGACTTAAGTCACTGTTTAAATACACTTATTATCTTGTTTGCTGAGTTACATGAAAAGACTGATATTACTGGTTTGTCTGTGAGGTAAAAATAAAGCCTGGCAGCGAATGAGCTCAGAATGAAAACATGAATAAATGGATCGTCTGGTTCTATCCAAAGGTAACAAAATGCACAGAAGAGAGCGACTAAGGATCAATAATCATAATATGCTGCATCTGGTTTGTTTAATGTGTACAAACACATACATGTGGTTTTATGGGGGTTATGAAGGGGCCTCTTTCTTGGCCAGGTGTAGAGACTTCCTAGAGTCTCTGTGGGTTGACTACGTCATGGTGATAGATTCTCCTCTAAAACTGTAGTTATAAACCCTGGTTTTGGTTTGGATTAAGCAAACAAATGATGTGTTATATGTGTTTCCAGGAGCTAGTTTGTGCTAAACAAAGTAAACAGCTTCCTCATTGTATGTTAATGTTTAATGGACAGACATGAGACATAAGATGAGACACTGATTCTCGCTTCTGATTATCGACTAGAAAGCAAATATGCACAGAGCCTTTAAAAAATTACTTATTCTTGTGATTCCTGAATGTATTATGAGAGTAAAAAACAACGTTTTCTCAACCTAACACATTTTAACATCTGGGACTCACAGGATTGACAAACTTCACATCACATTTGTGCTACAGTGTGATTTGACGTCTTCTAGTTTTCACAACACTGAACAAAGATAAAGAGAATACAAAGAGAAGAGTAAACCCACTGGATGTCCTGGCTGACCAACTAGCCCCTGAGTGCCAGTGGGGCCTGGGGGGCCCTGTGGGGAGAGAGAGAGAGAGACAGACATGATCAGATCTACTCTGGTTATAGATTACATTCTATGTTGATGTAGTTCTTCAGCTCCGTACTCACTCCTTCCCCTTTGTCGCCTTTGCTACCTTTCTGCCCAGGGTCTCCCTGCTCTCCCTGTGGACAGAAAAACACAAACACACAGAACACACATATTATGATCATTGTACAAACACACACACTCTCTCTGACTCACAGACAGTTTACCTTATCCCCATCGTCTCCTGGAAGTCCTGCAGGGCCCGTAGCCCCAGGTAACCCTGCAGGTCCCTGTTCTCCATCCTGACCTGCTGGTCCAATCGGACCCTTCTCTCCCTGGAACAACAACATGTTCAACAACTCTTATTCTGCATTCCAACTAAATAAACAAGCACAGACATTAAACAAGAGCAGGAGATAGCATATCCCCCAGCCTCCGCAAATTTGTACAAGAAATAGTCGTCTAGCAAACTGGTTTCACCCAACAGGTCATTTTCCTGATGATACAGTGCATTATAACTTATTAATACATTTGTCAAACACATCTGATGAGGATAGCAAAAGGCACAACTTCAGTGAGTCATAAAAAATATTGAATAGTTTCTGATTCTGATGCTTTGTACATAAAACAATTTTTATTTCAGAGCATGTCAAAATTAGTCTTCACTGATGACATCCTCATCTCAGACAAGGTTCAAAACTTTTTTTACCAATTTGGGAAAAAGTAAAATTAGTCAAATCTTCAAACCGTATTCATACTGTAGGTGATATACGTGCAAGGTTTAAAGAAAAGAATGTCGAACAGTTTTTAATACTGTATATGCTCCAGAAATTAACTCCACCCTCAATTCAGACAAGTTTGATTTTCTAAATAAAAAATAATGATAATTAAAATGTCCAAAATATCAAAAGGGTATGTACAGTACATGGGAGATGTGTGTATAAAGTTTGGTTAAAATCCATTGAATGGTTTTTGAGTTATGCTCTGGAAGCAAAACACACACAACACACAGACAGATGGTTAGACAGGCAGACAGATGGTTAGACAGGCAGACAGACGGTTAGACAGGCAGACAGACGGATGGATGATCCCCCTTTTTAATTAAAGCATCTGATCCAAATGGGTTTTTCCAATGTGATTTCCTTTCCATCAATAGTGATGAATGTTTATGAGGTGAATGAAGTCTAACAGGACAACTTAATAAAAGAACCACTAACTACGTTAACATTGAACAAATGAGTTAGATATCATTACAGGCTCGCCCTTCTCTCCCATTGGTCCAGCTCCTCCGATTGACCCAGCCCGACCAGGCTGTCCGATGGCGCCAGCTGGTCCTGGGGGGCCCCTCTCACCTGTTGACCCCTACAGACAGCACATGTTGGTCCTTGAACTTCTTGTCAATTAAAAAGTACTAAAATATACACCTAAAAACGACTGGAATCATAATGGTGTTGATGCTGGTTTTAATTCTAAGACATCACAATATGGTTTAGAAAAGTAATTTTTTTATTTCAGTGGAAATTACTTGATCATGGTCTCATTGGAGTTAAAAGCACATTGCACTCTCAAGATAATATGCCACTGAAAATGCATGCAGCTGAAGACATGTAAAAACATAGAAACTGATTTAGAAGGCATCCTGAACGAGCACTGTAGTACAAAAAGATGTCATGTAACTCACTATGGCTCCTGGTGATCCAGCAGGTCCTGATCCTCCTTTCAGACCTGGAGGTCCCTGGACAGATCACACATAATTTGTACTATGCATCTTATATTATTTATTATTGTATGTAGTGAGGTATTTGTGTATATGTGTTACCATGACTCCAGGGGCTCCTCTGCTTCCCCTGAACCCTATCAGTCCTGCAGGACCGTTCTTTCCAGAAGTCCCAGGTAAACCTGGATCGCCCTGAAAAAAAAAAGGTAAATCAGAACAAAAACGACGATTCTACGATGATGATCTCTGTTCATGTGTGAGTGACTGTTTGGACCCACCTTTCCACCTTCTTTTCCAGCAGCTCCAGGTAAACCATGCTCACCAGGTACACCTGGCGCCCCTGGATGACCACGGTCCCCTGTTGGACCAGGTTCACCCGATTTGCCCTGAAATACACACAAGTGATTGGATCACTTGTTACACCAATACAGAATCACTAGGGAGGAGAAATAGTACATAACAGAACTGATTTACATTGATGAGCTCACCTGTGGCCCGACAACACCCATGGGTCCTGGAGGTCCGGTCTTCCCTTGGAATCCCTGCAGTCACAGAAAGGATAGAAGTGTGTGTGTGTGTGTGTGTGTGTGTGTGTGTGTGTGTGTGTGTGTGTGTGTGTGTGTGTGTGTGTGTGTGTGTGTGTGTGTGTGTGTGTGTGTGTGTGTGTGTGTGTGTGTGTGTTAGACTGTGTGGTGAAGACCATTTCTCTATTCATATTTATATTGCTCTAATGAAATTTGACCTCACTCACCGGCTCTCCTCTTTGACCTGGGTGACCAGGAAGTCCATCCTTCCCAGCAGGGCCCTATACACACAGACACAGACACAAAAATATACAAAGACCAAGGTGAGAAATGAGTGAAAGCCAATTGCACGCTCCCGCAAAACTTGCGACATCTGTGGCATTGTGCTGTGTGATAAAACTGCACATTTTAGAGTGGCCTTTTATTGTGACCAGCCTAAGGCACACCTGTGCAATAATCATGCTGTCTAATCAGCATCTGGATATGCCACACCTGTCAGGTGGATGGATTATCTCGGCAAAGGAGAAGTGCTCACTAACACAGATTTAAACAAGTTTGTGAACAAAATTTGAGAGAAATAGGCCTTTTGTGTACATAGAAAAAGTCTTAGATCTTTGCTTTCAACTCATGAAAAATTGGAGCTAAAACAAAAGTGTTGCGTTTATAGTTTCGTTGTAATAAGCAGCAATATATATTAAAATATGAATGACCTGTACCCCACAGGCTGAGCCAGGTGATTCATAGCAGCATGTGACTGGAATGTCTTTCCAAAGCATTCTCAGTCAGAAGACAGTTGACAGAAAATCACACTGTGACACTCAGAGCAGTATGAAATATGGCACCAAGAAGTCTTTACCAAAACAAATCACTCGACAATAGATAGATAGATAGATAGATAGATAGATAGATAGATAGATAGATAGATAGATAGATAGAACCATATTATAGTGAACCATAATTTGCCTTTGATATTTAATATGAACAGGATGGCATGACATAAAAACAAATAGTGTGTGTCTTTTTTTAACATTTTTAATTTTTACTACTTAAAATCATGTAGTGTACAAGAAACAGTGGTGGAATATTAAACAGATACCCTATAGCCAATGAGAAGGATCAACCAGGACACACCACCAACTGGATGTTGCATACCAGTGCACAACAGCTCACAAAACAACACATTCATGTCTGTTCTGCAGAATGTGTTGATAAAAATCTCCACGTTTGGAGATTCTTTCCAACGAAGTTTTCAGAAATATAAAGGAGAGCAGGCTTGTTGAACATATGCAAAATGAATGAGCCATGTTCTCTAGAGCGTGGGACCTATAGTCTACAGTCCTTTAGGAGACGGCGTGGTTTTGAGTCCACCTGTAGCCCTTTGCCGCATGTCTTCCCCTGATTCTCTCTCCCACATTTCCAGTCACCTCTTGGGCTGTCCTGTCAAATTAAAGGCTAAAAGGCCCGAAAGAATGACTAAAAAAATAAGTAATAAAAATCTGTCATTGTGTCTTGCATGTTTTAAAAATCAGTGAAGATTTGAAGGTCCTCCAGTGTTCAAGCTTGTAGTGAATAGATGATTCTAAATGTGTGTTTGTGTATGTGTGTCTGTGCGTGAAGGTGCTTTTGCCACAACTCACAGTTGATCCTTTAGGTCCAGGCTCTCCGTTCCTTCCTTGTGGCCCTTGAGGTCCCTAAATACACAGAGCAATCATATATAACAAGTAATCAACCAACTATTCTATCAAATGATAATATATATTTACAGTGTTTTTCTTACACTCTCTCCTGGAGATCCTGGGGGCCCATCATGGCCTGAGGTGCCCTATGAAAATGTAAGAGTGAGGAAGAACACGGAGGCAGTGACGGATAGAAACTGGTGAAGCATAGCTAATAGTGTTAAGTGAATTCACCCATCAACAATGACTGACGAGGTGTTACTATTGGCTGAGAGCCGGCTGACCTTTTCTCCTGGTTTCCCTGTAGGCCCTTTCGCCCCTCTGGCACCTCGTGCACCCTGTTATAGAGGAGACATCAGTGACACCAAATCCAGACATGAACTTTTACTGACCTGAGACAGAGGGTGTCAGTAGCTACTGACTCACTATACAATGAACTTTCAGGGATTTATTAGGTTCAATGAACAGAAATGATGAAGAGATCTAAAACCTGTGATTTTAAGGTGTTTAAGGCTCAACAATATGTTTCAGGTATAGAATAAAATATTCTGAAAATAGAAATTGTCCACTTTTTGGCAATTTGGAGTTGAGTGGAAACAAGCTGTAAATACATCACTGATATATTATCACCTTTTATCGCGACAGTTGGTCTTCTGAGTGTGATGTATGAGGTACTCATTTTTTTACCGACAATGGATGATGGTTGGCACACCCCCAGCTCTGAGAAGCAGTGCTAGGAAGCTAAGCAAAGCACCAGCAGCATAATGTACTTTACCCGCCTAAACAATCTACAACATATTTTCACCACTTTATATTTTTAGTGACTAAAATGCATTTTGTCCCTGCTCTGGTCCACAGACGTATACTGCCTCACTTCCAACAACAGAACTTTCTTACACTGACCACCCCTTTAAATGAATCTGTTTACCTTTTTATACTGGGAAGGGAGTGAATAATCGTGTTTTAAAACTTCGGTCAAAAACATTGCTCTTTAAGTGGTGAGAGTGACAAACCAAAACAATGAGCTGAAAGACGCTAGGGGTCTTTACAGATATTTTCAACCTGTCCCTGGCCCAGGCAGTTGCTCCTACATGCCTCAAAACAACGACCATCATACCTGTCCCAAAGCATCCTGCTGCAGTCAGGCTGAATGATTTCTGCCCGGTGGCGCTTACCCCCATCATCGCAAAGTGCCTGGAGAGACTGTTTATGACCCGGCTGAAAGGTTGTCTTTCTCCCACCTTGGACCCCTTTCAGTTTGCCGACAGACCCAACAGGTCAACAGAGGACGCGATCTCCTCCATCCTACACTCTGCCTTAACACACCTGGATAAGAACAACACCTATGTGCGGATGCTGTTTGTGGTCATCCCATCCAAGCTGATCTCCAAACTCACTGACCTGGCCATCAGCACTTCTAAGTAGCTGGACTTTGGACTTTCTAAACCAACAGACCTCAGTCTGGACAGCTACACCTCCTCCACGATGTAACTGAGCACTGGGATCCCACAGGGATGTGTGCTCAGTCCTATGCTCTATTCACTGTTCACCTACGACTGTGTACCCGTGCACGGATCGAATATCAACAACATGGTGGGCTTGATCAGTGAGAATAATGAGCAGGCCTACAGGGAGGAGGTTCAACATCTGGCTGCTTGTTGTGAGGACAACAATCTATCCCTGAACACCAAGAAGGCCAAGGAACTCTTTGTGGACTTCAGGCAGAGTAGAGGCTGCATGAACACACCAATCTCCATCAGAGGGAGTGAAGTGGAGCGCGTCTCTAGCTTCAAGCTGCTGGGAGTGAACATCACAGAAGACTCATTCGCCCTGGTCAAGAAAGCACAACAGTGTCTGTATTTCCTACGGACATTAAAGAAAGCACGTCTGTCACCTCACATCCTCACAACCTATTATCGATGCACTATAGAGAGCATCCTAACCACCAGCATCACAGTGTGGTACAGCAGCTGCTCTGTAGCTGACAGGAAGTTTCTACAGCTTAGATGTATACAACATATATGTTGTATACATCTAAGATAATGATGCCTGCATCCATACTATGGCACACCTGTGATATAACACATCTGAGACTGTTTATATGTATACATGTATTTATCTGTGATGAAACGCCTGTTATAAACAGCTGACGACATCTTAAGCACCTTATGTTATATGTACATATGTATTTATTTATTTATTCATTTATTTACTTCATCCAAGCACCTATGTCACTTACACCTTCGGATTGGATGCTATGAAAAAGCATCTGACTTTCTGTGCAGTTCATCACCTACTGAACGAGGCAAAGTTTTGAGACACAGCACTCACATTTGAACCCCTCTGGCCTGCACCTCCTGGTTGTCCTGCAGGACCCTGAGTAATACCACAAGGGAGAGAACATTAATGGAAAAGTCTGATCCTCTCACATTATATCATTATTATTTCAAAGCTTCTACTCACTTTCTTCCCTTTCTCTCCTGCAGGTCCCAGTGCACCAGGGAATCCACCAGAACCCTGGGGAGGAGGAAGGAACACACTTTAGATTTGTATAAATAATATCCACTATATCTGTGACACATTTACATTCTTTCAATCAGTCATTGATTATTTTACCTTCGGTCCCTGTCGTCCTGGATACCCTGGTAAACCAGGAACTCCCAGTTTCCCCTAAAAAAGAGAGACAGGGTGACTCTTACCCTTTCTACAAGTTATTACAAGATGAGTTAACAAAATTTATTTTTTATCAATATAGATCAGCATTCTACAATCTAGCTTGCTACATGCTAACTTCACTGCGTACCTTCTCTCCAAGAGTACCAGAAGGGCCAGTTTCTCCTAGAGGACCCATCTGGCCTTTGGGCCCCTCAGGCCCATCTTCTCCTCGACCACCTGTAGCTCCATTATCTCCAAAGTCTCCCTTTGCTCCCATCTCCCCTTTGGCCCCTGGGAAACCATCCTCTCCCTGCAGACACAAAGAATTGGGGGAGCAAGACAGAAAATCCAGTTTAACAGACAGAGTATAACCATGGGTAGCAGTAAAAAACAGCATGCATACTCTTGTTGGTCTGTGGAGGGACTGTGTTTTCAGACAACAACACATTCTGAATGTGCACAGACTCTCTACGTCTCTCACCTTTTCACCTTTGCTTCCCTTTAATCCTCTGATTCCATCAGCTCCCTGTCAAACAGGAGAGAAAAGATAGGCTATAATATCCACGACATCTTCATGAGGTGTAAGCATATGTCAGCATCATGCTGTGACTATTAGCAGCTTAATAACTGGGCTAGAAGATAGTTGAGAGGTGATGTCCTAGAAAAAGAGAACCAAACACAGCTTTATTTTCAGATGGACAAACATGTTCTTTTCATTTACTGCATGGGATTTCCTCAACCATTAGAGGACTGGAAAATTCATCTGAGATGGTAAAGTCAGGGATTGGTAAACCTCTGAGTCACAAGGTGTTTACACAATAGCAGGAGCATTGCACATTTGCATCTCCTACCTTAACTCCTCGTTGTCCAGGGTATCCTACAGGCCCTTGGACTCCTGAAGGACCCTACAAATGACCAAATACATATTAAAGGAACAGTTTCTTGCTACAAGTTAGATTAGAGGATTGATACACCTCTGAAGTCTCTCCTTTGAATATGATGATACAGGCAGTAACCTGTTAGTTTAGTTTATATATCCCTTGGTCTCTAAAACTCACCTTTTAACACTATCATGTTTGCTGTTTGTGTAACTAGAGTGGCACTCAGTAGAGCGCATACCTCCACCAATGCCCAACAGTCCCTTTAAATTCAATCAAGCCTTATCCAAAATCAAACTCATAGCCCTGTAACCATAATTTAAGGTTATTATTATTATATTATGTATAATATATAATATATTATATTATTATTATATTATTATTTAAGGTTATACAGCCAACCATTTAAATCTGGCGTATCCATCCTGTGGCTCAGGAGGTAGAGCAGCCATCCACTTATTAGAAGGTTGGTGATGGTTGGTGGCAACGAAGTTACCTGCTAGTTAACTACATGCATCATAATACATACATAATACATGCATCCAACACACTTACCGGCATTCCTTTTTCACCTGGAGTACCTTCTCTTCCAGGGTGACCCTATTGACAAGAGGATGATATTGGTAGTTAGGCAGGTAGTTCTAAGGTTAAGGTTAAGGTTGTATGCATTACACAAACATGCTTGAACATACCGGAGGCCCATCGTTTCCAGCTAAGCCCTGCATCCCTTTCTTCCCTTGAGGCCCCTGTGAGACAAAGGTCAGTCAGTCAGTCAGTCAATCATGAATCATCATCTCGTCAAGTTAAAGTCAAAAACACAACTGTACAACTGTCTTACTTTCTCGCCTGGCAGCCCCACTAATCCCTGAGGACCAGGAAATCCCTGTAGGAGAGATGGAGTGTAAGTATTTCTGTATATGCAGTTATTCTTTATTTATGTCTGTTCTCTGCTTACCAGGATTCCAGGGTTGCCTTGCTGTCCAGGTGCTCCAATGTCTCCTGGGGGTCCCTGTTACAAACAGGATTTATGTCATGAGAAGTACACAGTTAGCATTTTACCATCTTCTATCTTTATTATACTCACGATGTTTCCCTTTGAACCTTGATCCCCATCAATCCCTCGAATGCCCTGTGAGAACAGAGGAGAAGAAAGTTAAAGCAAGAGATGAGTTTTTTTCATCTGTCTTTGAATGCATTCACATAGTTGTCCTCCTTATGGAACACCCTGATAACTGCTGTACAGTCCAACAGCAGTTTAACCTGCTGGCCACTTAACATCTCCATTGGAGGGGTTGTGAGTTTGGGTTATGAGCCTTGCTAAAGGGCACCTCAGTGACGGTAATGAGAGAGGGACTCATATTTATGATGAGCTGACACAAGATTGTTTGTTTAATCTTTTGCGCCACCACTGCCAAAAAACTTATGCCGCATATAATAATTCCTGAATATAGAGTTTATTTACTGTTTGTTTATTTTCCTTTCACATGAAAGCTCAATTTCATTTTGCTTCTGCTATCTGATTTAATAAAATGATGTGCTGGCACTATCTTGAATCTTTTTAATTTTCTCTAGGCTTGTTATCTGAGCCTCGAGAGATTAAAAATAAACAAAACTGAAAATGATGGTCTTAATTTTGACTAAACCATCTCCTTCCTCAAAATGTTTACTGCTTAATTAATCAAAACCAAGCATGAATATGTCTTTTTAAAAATGAACAGTGCTTCCTCCTCTTCTTTTCCCTTTGCTATCAGTAGCTTACACATGCCAGCCTTTGTTTCTACAAGTTAAAACATGCTGTAAGTTTCAGTAAGCCTTCAAGGATTACCATGATGGATGGATGACAATCTACACAAGCATACTGTAAGGTATGCATACTAGAAAGAGACTGCTTAACCCTCTGGGGTCTGAGGTCAGGCCGACATGAACCCAAACTCTAACCCGGCCTTTGTACCACATTAGAAAATGTTTAACATGCAAATGTTTGGTATCTTTTGTTTCAGCATAACATCATCTCTATTATTTCTTCACTGTTTTAACATTCTAGAACCAAAAACATGCCGGTTTCGGGTTAGGGATCGTACCAGTGTGACCTCAGACTCCGGAGGTTTAAAACAATGTTGTATTTGGCCGAGAGGCAGTAATTTTTGTAGCATCGTGTTAATGACTGAAGACCTGCAGCAGCTTTATCACGCAGCATCATCTGATAGTGAAACCACAGCTGGTTTTTATGCTGGTGTTGAGAGCAGACTTGTTTTAAGTTCATGGATGAACAGAGAAGAGATAATAGGATAGGATCATCATTGGTATCTAATGTCGAGATTCATGTGTGTTCTTGTTATGTATTTGTGCATAAAGTTACACAAAGTCTATATTTCACACTTACAGGCTGGCCTGAGGGACCAGGACGACCCCTCGGACCATTCAGACCCCGGGAACCCTGAAATACACATCACAGTTCAATATAATGAGATATAAATGAATGTTATTGAGAGTGTACGCCCTTACGATTTCATATCTGTGAGGACCAATTTGAATGTTAGATCTTAAAAGTGAGGATACTTTTAGAAAGTGTGGACATTTTGGCTGATGCTCACTTCTTCAAAGGGTTATTTAAAGATCAAGACTTAGTTGTAAGGTCATGGTAAGGGGCTTGAAGCTCTATTCTACTTATATGTAAGAACAAAGTACAGGGCATGGGTATCCTCTGTGTGATTGGGTAAGAGGCATAATTAAACAGTAAGTATGTTTTGGACTCATGAGAGGACATTTCCTTTTCTTTTACATGTGTAAATATGTCCATGTACCTCCTTTAAGGAGTTATCATGGAATGAAAATATAGTATTAAAATAAAGGAGGAAATATTAAGTAAATGAGGATCCTCATGTGTATAAATATATGGTGATAGATACATGGTGTGCATGTTCGTTCATGTTTGTACATTTGCAATGGCACATTAAATTAAATCATAGTAAATGTAAAGTAATTTAATGTATATGTGTGTGTGTTGTAATTGTGTTGACACTTACAGCATCCCCTGGTTGTCCTCTTGGCCCCTGTGGCCCCTCAGAGCCCTGTGAAAAACACAAACAGGAATACATCCTTTACATAACGAAACACAAGGCAGCATAAACATACAGTAAATGTCTACAAACACCGTGGCCTCCCACCTTTTCTCCTCGCTCTCCAGAAGCACCTGGAGGGCCCGGCTTACCCCTGTCCCCCTGAGAAAATACACAAATGGAAATGGCATTACAAATGACCTCCTTAACAACAATCAGTCGCCACGCCAGATAACTCACTTTATGTCCTTTGTTTCCAGGGAGACCTGGCAAGCCATCAAAGCCTCTATCCCCCTGAGGAGAAAGGGACAAATCAGCTCATGTTTTAAGAAGACAGAGCAGTCGGTTAGTGAACGATGTGATGGTGATATCAGTTCTTCTTTACTTTTGTTCCAGTCTCTCCTATTGCACCACGGCCCCCGTCTGCACCCGGTCGCCCCTGATGAACACACACAAGCAGACACAAGTCAGACATGGTAGATTCCTGTTCATTTTGAGTTATTGAAAAAAATACTATGACAACATAACATTTTATAATAGCTGACATTTATTGGGAAAAGACCGCCCTATTATCTTACACTTTTCCCAGATCGTCCGCTCTGTCCCGGGATTCCTAGTAGTCCTGGAGGACCCTGAGTGGAAAGAGAGAGGGTGATAGTTGAGCTGGTTCTCAAACGAGTTCCAGTTTTATCCTAACGTGTGAAATGTGCTGCCATTACAGCCAGCTGACTCACCACTGGTCCCGTCTCTCCACTATTCCCCTTCAGACCAGAAGGACCTTGTAGACCCTGGGAAAGAAAAGTTTACAACACTTACTTATCCAAACAAGTCTTCTTTGGGATTCAGAATTTAGTCCTGTGTTAATCTACCTCATATTGGACTTTTCCACAACAGGAACTTTAATGGCCTGGAAGTTATCTTGCAGTTTTTGTTATTTCTTCAGTTTTTGTTTCTGCTGTACTTCACCTGCTTTGGAATAAGTTCCTAAACTTATGTTTGTGTTACTGCTAAAAAAGGTGAACGCAAATGTAATTTGCAAAACAGCAAACACCATAACTAACAAGCATGTAATAATCAGGATCCCCTCCATGGGTGCATGTGATTGATTTCATTGAGGAAAGACAGAAAGGAGATATTTAAATTGTCCCCTTCTTGTTAATGGCATGTCTGAGAAAAAGTTATATTTTTTAAAATAAAAAAATGCTTAAAATTCTTCAGTAGATGGGAGATGTGTAGAAAAAGTATCATGAAATAATAATGAATAGTTTTTGAGTTATGTCCTCATCTGAAAAAATTCCCACTCACAGAATCAACTGGTACCAAAATAAAGTAAAACAATAAATAAAAGTGACAAAAAATCCCTGAGCAGGAAAAGTGTGCAGAAAGTTTTATTAAAAAACATGAAACTGTTTTTGGGTTATTCTCCAGAAACTAAAGGTGGACACTAAAGGACAGACGGGCAGACAGACGGATGGATGGAACCCAGTGCTATATTTTTTCCACTACATAGTAGTTTTACATGCCCAAACACTTTCTTGTACTAAATCTTGATGAAAAATACCCTGAGAAATGATTGCATTCTGCAGTCTGTCCTCCAGACCATCATTTCTCGTCCACCTGCACCTCCCTGCCTTCTCCTCACCAAAATGACACCATGATGTGGTCTCACTCACCAGTGGTCCAGGTCTTCCCCTGAGGCCCAGCGGTCCTGGAGGTCCCTTCATAGCCAGCTAGAGGAGGAGGAGGAAGACGGAGAAGGAAGGAGCGAGACAGAGACACACAAACCTCAGCGGTTCTACATCACCTCTGTGTGTGGGTGTGTTTTCATTGTGACAGTGATGTTTTCATATTTGCGTACCTTGGTCTGCTGGAGGATGGCCTGAGCCTGTGCCTCCTGTGCAGAAACCACAGTACCTGTCTTTGGATCACCACCTGCCTGGAACTGCAGATACATACACACACACACACACACACACACACACACACACACACACACACACACACACACACACAAACTCAATACCCCACCCAGTGGACTATTTGTTGCACTGCTATTAAAGTGTTGCATAAAAACATGCAGGTGACATGCATGAAACGTTTGATGAGTATAAAAATTACCTGAATCATATTTTAGAGCTTTACATTCACCAGATATCAACCCAAGTAAAGTAATGTTTCTTTAATTTCTTTGATGAGCTCTGAATAGTTAAGCTAGGTGAGGTGAGGTGATGGCCTTACTTGCAAAGACAGACAGATTTATGTAACAATTCTGAGCAAGCCCATTTCTCACTTACACCATTCATCCGTTTGCCCCGTGGCTCTATTACGAGGTATTAGGACCATTTAACAGCCATAGCAACACCACAGCAGCTTAAGGCCTCAGACAACACACAACTATCTTCATGTTACCGGTATGAGCATGACGTTTCCTGGGGGACCTGGTATCCCATCAGCTCCATTGAGGCCTGGTCTCCCTGGAGGGCCCTGAGAGGAGACAGAGGAGGACAGTCAGGGAGATTTGCTTACATGTGGTAAAGTCAGTAACTCACACAGCTAATAGAGGATGGTCTTCACCGGCTCCCCAGAGTCTCCTCGAGGTCCTACTGGTCCTGTGATACCAGGAGGCCCTGCTTCTCCCTGCACACATAGTCAACATAAAATCAGGCTATTTAAATCCAAATCTTTCCATACTGAAGGTCACTGTGCTTGTGTCTGCGTTTCCTGCTACTTGCATAACATTAAAAAATGTGTTTCAAGTTGTGTCAGATAATTTACTGACCTCAGGTCCTGGAGGCCCATATGGTCCCGTGATCTGTGTTCCCTGCAGAAATTTCACAGACATGAACCTTTTCTGTGAGGCGTTGTAATCATTCATACCAGTGATACCATTTTTATCTACCATCATATACCAAGAACCTGAATAATACAGGATGCTTTGAGGCCATGACTAATATTTAAGAATTTAACAGACCCAATAAGAAATGTGACCAAGATGTGTACTGAGTGGGACTTTTAATGTATTATTTCCCCACATTGCTGTGTCAAGGCTGGACCCATTATTATGCTGGTATAGGGAAAAAAAACACTACGCATTATTTTGTAATACGTATTTTTTAATCAATCACAACTAGGGCGGCACAAAGAATTAAAAAATGAGCATAAAAGAGAAGGTAATAGCTTATAACCTGTTTACATTAATACTGTTATCTTAAAATGCCGTGTTCAGCATGCTGGATGCTACTGTGGCTCGGAATCCAAATCATCGGATGCCTTTCCTTTGCTGTTTGACAGTTTCCGATATCTGATCATGTGGACACATTTTAGTTGATGTTAAAACATTTTGAGGATCATTACCAAGCACATGTATGGTCATGTTTGTGTATGTTTTTAAGACTGGGTCTGTTTTTCTTACCACACCCAAATAAGCCGGCTCTCCTTTCTGTCCTTTCTCTGGTAGATCCTAATAAAGGAGACAGATGTGGAGATATGAACAGCATTAAAGTAGATGAATGAGACTCAGAGTGAGGTTTTCTATTCTCTACAAAGGAAGGTTTTATATATAAATATATATATATATATATTACCTCTGTGTTCAGAGAGAACTCCTTTTCTCTCTCAGCTGGTCCAAAGCGGTCGTATTCTTCCTCATATTCATACTCATTCACATGGATGTAGTCTGTTGTGTTGTCGTAGTCTTCATACTCTATGATCTGTCCAATAAACAAACACAGAGGTAAATAATAACAGACAGAAAGAGGCAGAGGAAATGAAAAGACATTTTTGCAGCTGGATCTCACCTCATACTCAGTGATATTAGGACCTGCAGTCACCGTGGAAACAGAGGGGTCATCATAGAGGTCGCTGTAGTCAAATTCCTCAAACTCCTCGAACACACGTTTCTTAGGTGTTTTCTCCACCTAAAGACCATAAAAGAATGAAAACAGAGATGATGCACGTGTGTTAGCAGGAGTAACGTTTTGTTTATACACGCACAGAACACTGACATAGATGAATATAACTGATTAAATGAACAGAAAGGTAACTTTTAGGACATAAATGATGTCAATTTGGAATTTGATCCACTGTCTTAATAGTCCTGGTTGGATGAGCTCCATTACATGACAGATACAGTTACGCAGCCAGTTTAGTATGTTTATTTTAGCTCCTTCAGTACAGCCTGTTTTGGCATGACAGCCTCATCACAGTGTCATTAGAGAACACAGGTGTGTCTACATTCCATATTTACCATTAGCCTACAGCAGATTACAATTTTGGTGATGTTTCAAAAAGAAAACTAAACACAACAAGGATGAAATACTCAGAATCTCCCATCACGGGTGAATTTCACTGAAGACAGAAAGAAAGAGGTTAATTCTTGTTAATTGTATATCTGAGAAAAAAAATGTGACGCTTTTCGTATTGCTGTAAACAATGCTAATGTTAACTTAGCTTCAGATAGAGAAAATTTTAATCATCCACACAACCATTAAGATTTGAACACAAATGCATTTTACTGCTTCTTATAATACAGTAGTAAGGAGGCGCTATGCACTATGCATCAAGTACAATCAGCCAAAGAATTACAAATCCCTATCCAGCAAAAGAGCAAAGTGGAGGAGTGATCCACATTCACTGTTCATGGAGAATATATACAGACAACTATTAGTTTGCCTTTATCAGCTATAGAAAACTGTATATACTGTATATGATGACCCATCAATCTGTCGTGTTTGGATGTTTCACAATTAAAAATATAAATGCTTAAAATTCCCAAAATATCAAAAGGAACCTCTCCAGTACATGGGAGACATGCTCATGAACTTTTGAGAAAAAATCTTGAACATTTTTTACCTCTGCCCTGGAAAACCTCATCTGAGAAAAATCCCACACAGAATGAAGTTCAATTTGTAACCCTGGAAATGAAAAAAATAAAAAGGACAAAATTCCCTACACAGCAAAACACACCACTTCAGTACTTGGCGGTTGTGTGTAGAAAGTTTCCTGGGAAATATTATACAGTGTTTGAGTTATGTTCCGGAAAGGAAACGCGACTGACAGACAGATGGAAGTCGTTGTTACATCCCCCTCCTCACTTGGTCTGTGGCGGGGGATAATAAACCAGGAAGCCTGGAGTGTTTTGAGTTCTAAGCCAGATGATAAATCAAACAGCAGCAGCTGAAGAGGATTTGAAAGCTTTCCAAAGAGTGTGGAGCATTGGCACAAAGAACCAGGAAGCATACAGTACAGTGTGTTTACAGTGAAGAGTGAGGGACAATGACAAGAAGAGAGAGAGAAAGCAGAAGGTGAAACCAGTGGATTTGTGTCATTTATGACTTTATTTTAAAATGTAAGTGTCTTACGAGCAGAAAAACTGCAATTGGTGGTAAAATATATGTATGTGTGTTTCTGAGATTTAAATATTGTTACAATTTATAATTGAAACAAAAGTGTTGAACCAAAAATTACCCAGAGGATTTTGTAGAGTAAATATATGATTGAAATTAATAAAACTGTTAATATTTCTCTGTTATCTGCCTTCCAAACCGTCCATAAAAATATCTGAAATATTTTTCCTCTCACAAATGAAACCTTGGGGAAAGAATACTTTGAGAATGAAAGTCTAGATTTACATTATTTACAACACCTGAGAAGCCTCACAGATGCCTCAGGTAGACACATGGTGAAACTCACTGCCTGTGGAGAGGCAGACTTACCTCCTCAGCTTCTGTCAGTATGCTGTTGTAGGGCAAAGGTGCATCACAGTCTGGGATGTAGTCCTGACAGTAAGTCTCTGCCGCTTTGGGGTCATCAATGATCAGCAGCTGCTGGATGTCTCCCTGCATCACAAGAACACACACAAACTGTGAGTCTATAGATCCTCACTGTACAATATGTAATTGATTAAATTGATGACATCATATGTATCTTTCCCCCATACCTTTATCTTTATCTTTATATTCTTTATCTTTGTTCATTTAGTCCATTCAAAGTGACTCAACAGGCTGTTTTTATAATTGCTCTGGACTTAATCGTTGACAGAGTTTCACTTCTAGTGTTGCAAGCAGACAGAAACACACTCTTTTTCCCTCTCACTCTATTTTACACATTCATGCATTTCGAGGAGAGTCCCAGCCAAACATGGGCAGGGAGCTGCTCACTTAAACAGATGGAACACCTGACATTGCACTGAAAACAAAAGTCAAAGTTCACACTGCCGAGGGCACAACGGGAACAAAACTCAGAAACGAAACTCAAACAAAAAACACTTTACAAAGGTATTTCCAGTATTTTCTAAAGAGAACAAATATTTATAATGCATCTACTTGCCTATTGTTTGTCACAGTTTTTGTCTGTAACTGCATTCAAATCCTGTGCAGCTTTGCAATAAAGGTCAGCTCAGGGCAGTGGGCAAAGTGCAGTACACTTTACAGCCACTGGAGGGCAGTGTTGGGAGACAGCTTTTCATTTTGTCCCCATTTGTCAGAAAGAGATATTAACTTCCTGTGTGTTCTTACTCTTTTTTTAATCTTTGCCAAGTTTACTTTTTCCCAAAGCCAAACAGTCGATGGTGTGGAGGTGATGATGTTGGTTCTTGGCCTCCCTGTCTCATTAAGTAGCCCACTAACACAAAGACACACACACAGGGAATGCACACACCCATAGTCCTACCTCAAACACGCCTTCGTCCAGCAGTCGTGTTCCAAACACAGTGACCCCTTCAGTGCTGACATGGGGGTCAACACCTCTGAGCAGGTCCAGTGTGTCCAGTTTGACACAGTCCAGGTAGAGAGTCACTGACTGGCCCTCCACACTGTAGGCTATCCTGTGCCACCTGTCAGGAAGGAGAGACACTAAACTTTTGTGTCTGAATGTTTTAAGAGTAAAATGCTTTTTGAATCCAGTAACTTAAATCAAAGTGTGGGTGTGTGGGTCTGTGTGTGTGTGTGTGTGTGTAGTTACCCACTTGCCATCAGCCAGGTTGATCTTCGGAAAGGTGGGGTAAAGTTCTGGAGGTGGTTGACCCTCATGGTCCTCATAGAGGAAGACGGGAGAACGGCCGACCTCCACACCCAGCTGCTGTGTGCCCTGTGACATGTGGGAAGGAAGGGATACATTTTTAAATTGCAGGCAAAGTTTAAGCGTATATAAAGTGGTAATGGTACCTGACTATGACAGTTGGAAGTCACTAAATGAATGCTGAGTCATTGTGTACTTTTGCATAAACAATGTCGGCCTCTCTCTCTGGGGCCCTGATGAATCTGACACAACATGTTTAACAGCTGCCTGTCGAAGTGGCGTCCAGGAAATGATGTGAACTTTGCGGATAATTTGCAGACATTCTGGGGAAGTCCTGCTCTGATCAGGAGAGATGACACTCCTCCCACTTTGGATGAAGCAGCTCTCATATTTAGAAATCTGACTGAGTTTCTTAATGAACCAAACCAATGACAACAGAGTTGAGACCAGGAGGCAGAGCTGCAGCCCTAAACGCCTCTCAACACTTCCATCAGAGACCCCAAAGAGTTTGTGTCTGTGCCCCACTTAAATCAATTAAATCAAATATTAAAAGAAGTTTACACACAAAAATGAATATCATTGCTCCAAAAGTTCAGAAAAGTGGAGAATTAAATGTGATCAAAAGCTGTATTGGTAAATAATTTAATATCAGGTCACTTAATTAACTCTGTCACGAAGACTATGCTGTCTAAATGTCAGATTAATACTCACATTCCTTGAGGCACCAGTCAAGGATGGAGGGTTACAGCCATTTTTGGCTCAAGCCTATTAATCAATCCTAAACCTAAACCAACTATAACTCATTTGAAAGCCTTACTCTCAGTCTTACACAGCCAACTCTTTGTTATAGAGTACTGAGCTCCTGGTTTAATATCATGTGGACATAGAAAACAACAGTATAGAGTATGGCCTTGAACTGCTTCATAAAATTCATAAGTTCATAAAATAAAATAATGAGAAAAGGGAAATAGTAGTTTTTATGTCAGACTACAAAAAAAATCTATGCACAATTTCCAGCTTACCTACTCTACATATAAATGTAATATTAATGTGTACTCTCAATGAAAAACTAGCAAAATAATCTTTAAAAAAAACTCTACTTCATTGACAGAATATGTTCCCATTTTGAGGGCAACCTGTGACGCTGATCCCAGTGACTCCTGCATGGTGGCTGATGTTCAGCATCAGTAGTGGATATGGTGGATAAATGAACTGATTTACAATCCAAGTACACAAAAGTGAAGAGTTGTTCAAAATGCAGCATGATAAGTGATAGTTTGGCTTCAACATCCTGATGTAGTGTGTATGATGGATACCTGCGAGTCATACAGGGAGAGGAGAAAGACCTGTGAGCCTTTCACAGCTCTAACTGTCGTCATCACTGAAAAGTTCATAGGGAATGGCAAATCTGGGGGGGGGAATGCAGACACACAAATTATGGCAAAGGCTCTTAATGACCAAATACATCAAATATCCACAATTTGTATTTGCTCTAAAAAGACGCCCACAAAGATTTACATTAAAACGTACGGGGAAAGAGTTGCTTGGTGGGTGCACTCAGCTGAATCTTCTTGTCAATCTTAAAGGAGAGGTCCGTCTCCTCCCGTCCCTCCCTGCTGGTGCACAGTCCTGACTCCAACGACACGCCCTCCATGTCCTCCGACAGCTCCAGGACCTTCAGCACATCAACAGAATCAGCTGCAACGACACGATTAACAGTATGACTGAGAGGATTGGAGCGTTTGATGATCATCTGCTCACCCTTCATTTGTGAGGATATCTTGAAAAGCACAGAGCACTTCATTCGAAGATTGAGCTACTAAAGAGTTCAAAGTTCACTGCTCTTTAAGACCAAACAATTACTTACACAGGTCTGTGCCAAATATGTGACATGGTTAAATGTACTCTTGTTCATGGCTGTGACACTAAATCCTCCTTCATTTTCCACTGCTGCTGCCACGGACTGTCCTGCTTCCTGTTCTGAAGGGACTATTAGTCCTCGGTTCCTTTAACCCAACTCCAGCTTTACAGAGTACTTCTGGAAACCTCAAATCACACATCAGGGGCAGTGACCCTTTATTACCTCACAGTATACAAAGAACACCCAAAACATTCACCATCGCATTTTGAACAGCATGCATACAAGAAACAAGGGCTTAAAGCCAATCAGTGAAGGTATGTTTAAAGTCGCTTCTTAAAGCTATCTTTATACTGAGTTCATGAAATCATTTTGGCCTGAAGACAAAGCTCTTTCACCATCTGAATATTTACTCAGCTGATGGATACCAACCAGTACTTACTTACTTATTTGCACATAAGATGCTTATTGAAGATTCTTCTACTTTTTTAAGTCATTTAAGTTATATTCCATTCATCCTGGCTGCCACTGTTCTGTTACAATTGCATTGTATATTTCATTTATACTCCACGTTAAGGTCTTGAGTTCAGTTTTTAAAATCAGCGTCCAAGACATTAGAGCACAAATGACTTTTCTCCAATTTAGAGACAGAGGGAAATAATATCAAGTTGATTAAAACCTGATTGAGATTTGCATCACTCATCAAAGGTCTTTTTGGCTATTTTAGCTCAATCTGGAGTCTTTCAAACTTTCTATCGTCAAACCTCTTTTCCAGCCTTTTCCAGCAAACAGTCTCTGTTAAACCCAGGATGAATTTCCTACACAGCACCAAAGGAAATTGACTCACAGACGAGCAAAGAAAAACAAGGATTTTTCTCAGGAATTATACTAAATGTAAATGTAAATGAACACAACTCCTTTTCTGTTAACACAATGAAAACAACTTCTTTGTGTGATGTTACCTCTGAGATATGGGTGTGATGTCAGCCCTATAATTAAGCTACCTTGTAAACAAACTAATGAAATACTTTATCAGTCCGACCATTTGCTCTATGTCTGTCTTTCTCTTTCTCTTTCTAGGACACATACTTGTTGCTGAAGCTTGGTGTAGTCACATGAGAATGCAGATCCAGGCCCGCACACATGCAGCAGTCCTGATTACACAACAAAGACTAATACCTGAGCATGTGGTCTGACAATAATTCTCCCAGCACATAGACAAATTCACAAAAAGCAAATGAGACGTTTGTAAATCTGAACATGCAGCTAGAGTTCTAGCGTAAGCACAAATGCACTTCATATACGTGCACACATTGCTTTGTGCGCTGTGGACACAACAGTCACAGAGATTTGTGAGATGGACAAATCAGAAAAAGGTGGGATGAAACGATGAGACTGGGGGAGACAGGAGAGAAGTGTGCACCCTATTGAATGTAGAGGGAGAGAGAAGGGGGGAAAGAAAGGAAATAAGAGACGTTAGCAGAGGGGAGGGCAAGCCTCTACTGGTATGGCTTCTTTTCACACGTTTTTCCAGGGCTTACGTAAACCCCCCATCTGCCACACACCTTTTAACACACACATTCAGTCACACACACAAGCGTGCATGTACAAACACATTAGAGGAGGGCTGACATTCAAATCAGATGTATTTGCCACTAATTTCTTCAGTTTGGTCTGTTTGACCATCTGTCTGTTGGTCAGCTTTCCTGCAGGCATTCTGTCACCATGTGACTCCATCTTTCATGTGCAGGACACATGTTATTTATGTCACAGCTAATTCTGTGCTACTAAACCTCCCAGTGGTATTTGTTGCTTTGGGGGCTTAGAGATGTCTGTAAAAAGTTGACATTTAGGGATTTTATTATGAGTGATTTATGATCTCATTGCTCACTGCAGCTTCACTGTTGATGATGTCATGCACAACACAACCTTTGTGTTGGTTAAATTCACAGTTTGAGGGTATACTCTGTGATAGTGGACCTGTTTACCACTGCTTCCAGTCTTTATGCTAAGTTAAGATAATTAGCTAGTTATTACCAAAAATTATTAAATATTACATAACTATTGCTTTGAAATCAACTTGCCTAGTCCATTAAAATCAGAGGTTTTAACCATCTTTTCCTAAAAACATATTTTAGTTGAGCACTATCAAATATTACTATAGCGGTATGGATTTTTGTTCACCACTTATTGTGGTGAAAAAGCAATACATCACAATGAGATGGTGGTTAACCTGCAACCAACCACGCCACCAAAAAAATTTACGCATGCAGCTTATCAATGAACATTTATATAGTCCTATTTAAATTTAAATAAAGCCTGATTTAAATGTATTAAAAGTAGACTTATATTTTTGAGACATATTGTGTCACTAACAAAAAGCAGACTGTAGCCTATAAGTCAGTAACAGAACATTAACATTAGGTATTTATCGGTGTATAAGTCCGTACAGTTTAGGGCTGGTTTATTTTTCAGTCTTCATGTTTCCTAACTAACTAACTTAAACTAACATGTTCACTTGGTTGGATTTAAGGGAGGATCTCAATGGAGTAAGAACATCGTCAGCTGCACTGAACACTCGGAGCGCTCTTAGGATTCGTGTTTGTGTAGATTCTCAGTCATCCAGGTCATGGTAATCCTTGAAGGTTGATTCAGAAGCAACTGGACTTCTTTTCTTAGCTTGACGACGTTTCACCTCTCATCCAAGAGGCTTCATGAAGCCTCAAGGATTACTCTTAGGATTCGTATATTTTCTGGCAACCTTTGACAGAAGAGGGAATTGAGCCTGATCGTCGCGCCATCAGGCAAGAGTGTCCGAGTGCGAATCGAGGACTTCCTCCTGCAGACACCTGGTGAGCTCAAACTCCACACAGTTCTCTTGGGGATCAGAGTGGTGTTCTGATCTTTTCTTTTCCCCAGCACGTCTGCAAGGTTCATTATTTTGGGAGATGTTGCACTTGCTCCTCCATGTCCAGCCATCGAGGCGTGCATGGCATCATTTCCATGCCCCGTGCCTTACCCCGTCTTCTCCAGGAGCACATTTCTTAGATACATTTCAGAGATTGCTGTTTGAGAAACATACTGTTGAGGTTTTTATGTTGCTTTTCAAAAGCCTGTATTGGGATTGGGATTTTAGATGAGACATATTTCCTTGTATTATGAATACTTTTTCCCCCCCACAAATGCATCACACTGCTTCATCCAGGTTCACATGTTCACTATAAGCATGACATTAAAATCTAACACAGACTGTACTTTATGCCTCTTTCTTTTATGTCTGTGTATTGTGTTATTATATATATAAGAAATCTCACATAGGCTAGTGTTGAATGGACTCCACCTTCCAGAAAATCTGAAGCAACCAGCAACTGAAAGGTTTTGTTTCTCCAGAATCCCGTGAACATAGGACATAGGACAACATGACTAAACAATGATTGTTGTGTTTATATTTCATATAACAAACCGTATGCACAATGCAGTGATGACGGTAATGAGTTCAACCCTGCAGTAGGCATCGTCTGACCCTGGTATTGCGGAAATGCGGTTATTGTCACAACCGTATTATTAAACCATGTCCATGTTGGTAAATGTGTTTATGTTTGTTCAACTCAGTGACTCCATACCTCAATATGATTCCATTAGAATACAGTATGGAGGGGTTTGATTTTTCTGGTCAATAGGTGCGAACAAGAATTTCTGAAAGTCATATTTAGGCAACAGTGTAGCTCCTGGTGATCACACGTGTCAAGCCAAGGTTAGCTGACAAGGCTCCTGACACTCAAAAGGGATTTCAGCCATACATACCAGGAAATGTTGAGCAGCACTGACATCTGAATGCAGCAGAGGACAAGACGAGACATGGAAACTTTCTCCTTATTCTCTATGCCCTTAAACACATCAGAAAGTTTTTCCCTACTGTTGATATGTGGGCAACGTGCATGCACAAAACAACATCCACACAACGTGTATGCACACACACACACATACACAAGTAGTACATATACTGTGCTGTGTATACACAAGAGAGTGTTCAGGTCTCCATCAGCTGCTGCCGTTATCCTGAGGCTCTGAACTGTGTGAGGGGGCGCAAGGATCAGCATGCACACACATGCAGAGCATTTCAAATGTAAGCCACAGCTGAAATAAGTGATCTTTTAACAGAAAAATCAGCAACATGAATGAACTCTTCGAATCCAACATTTAAACAGCTACAGCTTTAGCTGGTATGACTGAACCGGGATAATAAAATGTCAGTCCAGGCCACCCTCCACACCTTTAAAGCAGGTTATGTACAGAATACTGTGACTGCTGTGTTGACATATTTTTATGTTTACTGTTTAGGCCAATACCATATCTACATGCCTTGCAAATTTTGTGCATTTTCCTTAACCGATAGTTGAACACATTAAAAATCAATAATTAATAAGTTACAAAATCCACATTAGTTATGTACGCCAGTAACGCATAAATCCGTCCACCATGTTTTCGGGAATCGGGTCTTTTTTATTGCCTCTGCTTGCTCGTCTCCTAGCTACGCAGCACCAACATGACAGATTATTGGGAGGACACTTGACTTGCACTGCAACCATTGGGGTCTGACTTTACAGGTGGTACAACATTGACGTTGTGTTGCATTTTAAGACAGTATAACTATACTACAGTGTAACGCTCCCACACTCGACAATATTTTGTATTGTTCACTCTTGTCATCTTGCCTTCCAACTGAGCTTCTTCCGTTGCTGCAACAGTAGATTCTCTAAACGGCAATGCTGAAGTACGCCCTCTTGTGGTGTAAAAGTTAACGTATGACAGCTCAGGAGAAATGGTACACGAAACATACAGTTGAATTTTTAATGGCAAATAATTGATTAATGATTAATCATTAACATCTCTACTGACCAACCAAAGAGTCTGTATTGAACGACCTCGGAATAAGACTCAATAATCAATTATCTTTCTCCAGAATCTTTGACATGCAGAAATGTCACAAACTACATAATAAGTAAATACAAAAAAAAAAGGCAGAGGGCAGGACGCCTGCAAATAGAGATGCTGCCAAACACTTTGAGGGGGTCATAAGATGACTTGTACTTGTTTTGAGGAGAATCCTGAATAGTATACCTTTAATATTATTTCCATGCACATGCAAATCTTACTTTTCCCACACATGTTGATGCATAATCAACTCATGACATGCTGAATTTATTTAACAACATAAAGAGATGCCTAATTTTGTACCATCTGTACCATCTGGTTTAAAGCATGGCTTGGATTTATCCATTTAATTTTGCATTTTTACAATGTCCTGACTCTCAGGGGCAAACAGCTGATCAGGACACCAGGACTCCTCCTGGTGCTCTGGATCAGGCCTGTTAGCTAAAAAAGAAAAAGTGAAGCAGTGAAGTGCAAATGGAGGTCAGATTATCAGAGATCTCTCTTTAAGGTTCCACATTCATAAATACAGGACATACAAGAAAGTGGAGCAGTGATGCAGATGCATGGATACAAACAACACACACACAGATTAATTGGCACCATATTGGAAAGACTGTTGATTAATTGGAAACCAGATGTAAGCCTGTGTTTGTGTGTGCGCATGAAAGATAGGTATGTGTTTTTTGTGTACGTGTGTGCTTATATGTGTGTTTGTGATTACTGTCATTAACTCAGTAAAGGCAAAGAATGCAATAACATGCCTTTTGCAGAGCCTTCTAAACTGCACCAACACTCAGACAACAAAAACAAAGAGACACAACACCAGGGTTCAAATCGCCCACAGAGGTTCGGCCCGAGGTTCGTACCGTCCTTCACTTCTTCTTTCTCCTTCTGCTTTCTCTCTCTCTCTTTCTGCTTTTTTCTTCAAACATCTCTCTCTCTCTCTCTCAAACATCTGACATGGCTCTCAGAGACAAACCAGGCGAAAGATCAAAGGAGGCAGATGTAAACCAGAGGTGAACAGATGAGGAGAAAGAGGGGAAGAATAGGAAGGAGGGACCATGTGTCCTTTCCTCTCAGTTCAGCTGGCTCTGATCATAACAACACAATGAACAGTCTTTCCTGTTGTCTGATACGCACATACAAACACATACACAAGTCTGTGCATACAGTACACACACACACACACACACACACACACACACACACACACACACACACACACACACACACACGCATGTATATGGATTTACTTGTGTGAACTAGAAGACAGGTCAACGTGCTACTCTGCTTCTTTTAGACATCTCAGGCACTCAAATCATACATCATCTCAAGACGTCGGCTGAAATCTTCTTTTGATCCGATTGAACAACAAAGGGCTTCAAATGGATTTGTTCCAACACAGCCACTGTTCTTTTTAAGCACAGATCAGAGATTGCATCAATATTTGTCAGTCACAGGGCTTCATGGACAGCTACACATTGTTTTTTGTGGCTCGGTGCTTTATTATTGCACATACAGTGACCCTTATTTTTGAAAACAGAGACTGAGATGATTTTCAAACATAGAGACTTTTATGGCATACAGACCTGCCATGCCAGAGTGCAAAGTGTACGATAAAATGATGCATGATAATTATGAGAATAAGATTTGTTTCAGTGCTTTAATGAGTATTTTTTGGCTCTGCGTTACAACCTATAAACAAGACTGAATGAATGAAACAACAGAACAAACAACATCTTTACACCAAAACATGATCAACAAAACAAAACGTACAAATCGAGAATTGATGGAACTTTACTGGCCAGTCAAGTTTGCAGAAAATTGTGCCTTTATTATAGATCAGATAAATTAATATATAGAGAGTTGCAACTAAGACACATCTCATACTGTACTTCTGATACTATCTTCTGTGGCTGGCCAAAAAGGAAACGTCCTGCTGGTTTCACATTACCACCCTTAGGGGCCTCCCTCCAAAGCCAGTATTCTGAAACACATGAACAAGCACTGTCTGACCACACTGACTGTCCTGTAGCTCCAGTTGGGAGACATATGTGAGTTGTGAGTTTTCCATGTTCGTGACATCTCCATATCTATGGGGCAGACTGTGTTTGGGTAGGCAGGTACGTAGGGCGACAGGCAGGTAGGCCGTCCAGTCATTTTTTAGGGCTGAATGAAATACTTGGATGGTCTTATTAAAAGCCTGTAAAAACCACATATCCTATTTTTAGAGAATTTGCTTTATTAATTGTTGTCAGGACGTTAAGAGATTTTCCACAAATATAACAAAAAAGTGCTTCTAAAATACCTTCCCAACCCTAGCTTAGAGGAGCTTTAAGTACCTGATGAACTATTTCAAAATAAAAGTCTGACAATGCTGTCAAAATATCTGATCATAAGACAAAAGGAGTAGAAACAACTAAAGAAATAGCCAAAGAATCAACTTCACATTATTTTTCTTTAAATAATTGAGTAGCCCAGCTGAAAGAAAAGCCCTGTATATGAAATGACTACTACTGCTCTCTTTGACCTTATGTTTTTGGTCTGTTCAATATTAATTAGCTGATACTGCCATTAATAAATTAAGTATGGTTTCTGATTGGTCTGGGGAAGGGTGAACAGAGAAAGCAGAATCAACTGTATTTGCTGTAAACAAGGATAAATCTGTCTTCAGTTTATAGCAGCCACAATAATTAGAAACAAATAGCCCCGCAGTCAAAACAAGACAAAGAGCTACAGGCATGCTAGCAGCTTTGATACTGTACTTAGTCACGGCACTGTTTTGAGTTGAATGCTAACATCAGCGTGCTAAGAAATTTAGAAATTTAACATTATATTAGTGTATTGCATTAAACAGCTGGTGCTAAGTTTCCCTTCAGGTGCCATTGAGCCAACGCAGAAGAAGAGGGAGCAATGAGATAATGTAATTTAGAAATCTCTGGTCAAACTTGAAATTGTGAAAAGCAATGCAGACAATGTGATTGTAATATGGTATTTGTGTTTATCTCATTTCAGGATCATTTGGGCCTCCTTACTGCGATACACAGAGCTGATATCTTTGTTAGCTCATTCCAGGGAAAGCTTCAATTAATGTTTCATGCACGCTATGCTTAATTTGCTAAACCTGTATCCATTCCTCTTTCTCAAATTAGCTCAGGTAATGCCTAGCAGACAGCTCTAACTGTCAGCGCGGCCACACCCTTAATTATGCACATGTACCCAAGTCTTAATATAATTTAAACAAGTAAACTATCAATAATTCACTCATCATACGGCTGTCAATGGGGAGATTAGCTATGGAGACCAAACTAAACTTTCAACATTTTCAGCATCAAATACAGTGTCTCTGTACATTTGGTCTGTTAAAAAAACATCAAAATATCACATTCTGTTTTACTTATGTTTTGTTTAAAATGCTGACCTGATGAAGAAGGCACCACTAAACCTGTGTGGAACATGAATGTCTCTACCAAATTTCATGGTAATACATCCAATAGTTGAGAAGACATTTCACTCGAAGCCACAAATGTCACTTTACAGTGCTGCAAGAAAAAGTCAGGGGATCACTAAAGTCCAAGAGCTTCATCTTCTAAAGACCATTAATGTCTGCACAAAATTCAATGGTAATCCATCCAAAAGTTGTTTAAGTATTACAGTCTGGAACAAAGAGACTGACCCACCAAATACTATCTTCTCCAGTTGCTCCTCCAGAAAATTGCCTTTCGATATATTTAAAATTCAGTCATGTCTATTATAATGATACCACTGAATCATAACACAATAACAGCAGAAACCTGCTCATGCCTGCATACTTTTAGAGCCCAGATCATTTGTATTATCATTAACTTTATCAGTAACTTTGAGTACTGCCCTTGAGTATTGTATGTCTATTATGAGGAATGACTGGAAACTGACCTGACAACTTTATTTATAAAACTCTGCTCAAACTGTGGATAACAGGGGCCACTCTCATCAATCACAGCACAAAACATTTCCAAATCTAGTATCTGAGCAGGATACAACCTGACAACAAGCAAACATAAACAGGGAACAGTTTTCTGTCACCTGCAATTTATTTTATTTTGACCTCTAACATACAGTGACCCACAGATACAGATACCACATCTTTCCTTCTCATGATGATATGGATAAATGGGAGTCCATAAATTGACACAATGATAAATGAATTAATCATAGAGAAAAACAATAGAATAATTGAGTGATATTCAGATTTTTTTTAAATGTTTTTATTTTTTTGTCTTATTTTCTCTTAACAGAATACAAATTTGAGATTCTTTCCTCATTATCCTTGTAGTTATGTGAAGAAACCAACATATCTTGGAGGGGATTTAGCAGAGACATCGGTGGCTTTGCTACAACTCTGACAAATACGGCTATTTGTAAAACAGTAAAAGAACATACTCCTCTGAAATAATGCACACCACAATCACTGTATTTCACTAATACGTATCTGAAAGCAGTGGTTAAACACGGGACCACCAACACCAAAAGGACCTGGTTTATATTCCTCGTTAGAGAGCCTCCATCTTGGTGCATTGTGCATTTTAACAAACAGGGCTATCAGTTTGTTTTCACTTTGAGGTTCACTTATTTACTAACTAGTCTTCAGCAGAAAAAGAAAAATGTGGAGACACCAAAAATTGAAGCTCTGTTATTTACATCTGACATGTTTGAGTTAGGAACCATTGGGATCAAGTAGGCCTACATGTCATTGCACAAGCACCTGTGGATGGCTGTGGCACCTGTATGGAATTCCATGAACCTCTGCACGTTTCATGCTTTTGTGGAGAAGCTTTTTTCTAGCAGGTTTAATGAGGTGAGATATCCACCCACCCCCAACAGTGGAATTATTAGTGACAAAAGATGATGGTCAAGGTCCTAATTGGGGAGAAAATGGCTAAAAGCTCCTAATTGAAGACATTAGCATCTTGCTATGTTAACATGCCACCATGTTCACCATCTTAGTTAAGCATATAAGCATGCTAACACTAGCTGATTAGTACTAAACATCTCTAGTACAGCAAACGTATTCATCTTCAAGACAACCTGAATTTCTGCACACAAAAAATACTGGAAATCCATTTTGTTGGAATATTTCAGCCTAAACCAAAGTCTTTGTCATTTGCCTAGAGCTGCTAGCATGGCTAAAAATATCTAAGAAGACATTTCCACACTAAATCACATGTGAAAGAAAACTACTACTGCTGTGCCCCTAGTTATTACCCCATTTGGTTACGTAGCAGCAGGTGTTTCTCATCATGTGTCAAATCAAAAACACCTGCTGTAAAATCACTGGTTGGGTTGTGGCCAGAAGACTTTTCTTACATGTTCAGTCGACTGTGTGCAGACTCACGTAATGCTGTGCTAGGGGGAAAAGTGGAAAGTTTAGCTGTTATTAGCAGATGCCAGAAAATAAAAAGCCTATGTACCGGAAGCAGGCGTCCTCTACTTACACATACTCATCATGAGTCGACTTGGCTGACAGCCTCATGAAATAGAGAATACAGATATCAAAACCAAGTCTTTTTTTCTCTCTCTTTTAATTCATTTCAAGAATTAAAGCATGACACCAGACATACACTGTGTCCTGTATAATCTTCAAATTCAAACATTTTCATTGGGGGGCTTCTGATTTCATCCTGACCACTGTAGTTTGTTTGTTTTTATAGTTCAGAATAAGAGGTAAACCACGTTTTTTTATATTAATCAGTTATTTAAGTACTGAATACTTTGAATACTTCTAAAGCAATAAATAGCAAGACAGGCTACCTGAGCTACCTGGAGGCAGAAGTTGCATATGAACAGTGAATTAGGTAAGAGACTAAAACACCTGAGGCCAGACCATAACATGTTTGACCGTAACTTGACCACATTGCTCAGATAACTCTGATCATAATTCACACCCAACCTGCTGACAGCCAGGTGTGTAACCTTATTTGAAAATAAATAAAAAAATCAATAGTGACATGCAACTGAAGACAATTTAATAATAGGTGTTCCTGTAGCTGCAAAGGAACATGAGAGGAAAACAGAAGTTCCATTTTATTATGTCTATGCATGTGGGAGTTTTTTTTTTACGTTTATCTGAGTTTCTCTTTACCACAAGTGTTATTTACAATTAAATTCTTATTTACGAGGACGCCCTCTGTGATTGCCAGGTGTGAGATGCTACAGGGTTCACACTCTGATCCAGTTTGACCCCAGATGACCCTAAAGGTCCAGAGGTCACATTAGTCACTTCAGTAATGACCGTCACAGACAGAGCGGGCTTTGACCCAGTATGTGAGTGTTGTTATGATATAACAGGATAATAATACTACGAAATTCATTTGGTTTTCACTTTTCTAAATCTTATTTCTTCGTATATTATTGAGACATGAGCACATAAATCATAATAATTAGCAAGCAGGGAAGTTTTCTTTAATATTTAGTATAAAGTCAGCTAGTTAATAATGACAATTAGCCTATTAGGACATAATAAAAATACTTTTTGACTTTCTCAGCATCTCCTCAGGAAGAGCAGGTGGAGACAACATGGTGGAGTCTCTGCTCAGCCACCTGCTTGCTGACTTTTTCAGTGACTTGCTGGTGTAGTCTTCCATTGATCTGGTGGATGCTGACCTGACACTAAGTGAGGACATTAGCTAATGCAATGACATTAACAACCTCACTTGAAGGTCCATTTAATAGCTGTTATGGAACTGCGATCATTCATGGCAGATCTTATCTTGAGGTTGTTTTGTTTACTGTTATTTCCAAGGTTGAGAAAGTCTGAAGCTCAGATTTCAAAAGAATAGTTCGGCATTTTAGGAAACACACTTAATCCTTTTCTTGTCTAGGATTAGTCTTTGCTAGCTGCCCAGCAAGCTCACCATCACAGCAAGACTCCAGGAAGTCATACCTGGTCGAGACATTACAACTTGTAGGTTCTACACTTTGGTTTGCCAACATTAAACAAGTTATAACATGTTAATAATCCTTATGCAGGTGTTGTTGGCAGGTTTTTTTCTCCCCGTTTCCAGTCTTTGTACTAAGTTCAGTTAAGTGGCTGGTGGTCTCCACTTAACAGTGGCATCGATCTTCTCTTCTAACTCTTGGCAAGAAAGTCAATGAGTGCATTTCTCAAAATGTCATACTATTATTTTAACCTAACATGGATGAGAGGTGCACTAAATAAATTAAAACATCTTCAATTCCATGACTCCTGCCAACTTCACCTTCTAATGAAGATCAAGTTATACAGAAAAAAAGCTCCTGAGCAGCTTCTGAATGAACCATGAGGTGAGACCGTTTTGTCAACCTCGGTTTTCACAGTATGAACTTTGAAGTGTTAGGTTTGAAGCTAAATAGTGTGTGATACAGGGTGACACAAATAAATAAAAGCAGGTTAAACACCAGTGTTTCAACATGCTTTCTCAGAGGTGCTGCCTTAAGTTTGATTCCTTATTAGGACAGTACTTTGGAATTTTCTGTAGTTTTTATGGTCTCACTTTCCAACATTAGAAGATAAAACTACATTGCCCTTCATAGCATTGATGTTTATCCTGATAAAAATGCAACCAGGCTCTAACCCAGTGCAGCAGTCAAAAAACAAGGCTACATTCACATTACAAGCCTCATTGTTCGATTACTTTTTTTCTTTTTCTTTTTTTTTGTGCTCAGATCATATTTGGTTATTTAGATATTTCTCATTCATAATAAGTGGTCTGTATCCAGCTCTAATGTGAACACATCTGCCTCCGAAACAGCAGGCATGCACATATTGATATTATTTATAGTCGAGTCATCTGCGTAACCAACAACAAAAAAACGTCATATTGGTGAGACAACTTATTCAAACCGAAATGGACGCACTAGTAGCAGATGTATGAATGACAGAATGCTCTGGGGGATGGCAAACAACTTCATCAGATGTTCACAAGCAGATTGTGAACAGCTGACAATCTTAATTGTTGTTGTCATCGCTCCTCTGTGGTTGTTTCATTTCACCACCCTGCCACCGCTGGCTGATGACGACAGCGCTCAGTGCATGCTTATATGCAAAAAGACATTAATCTGGCCGATCTGGACCTTATCATTCATGTCACATGGCCATGAATCGGAGAAAGTGAACCAAATCTAACTAGAAAAGATCAGGTTTGTGTGTTCACACAACCCTGTAAAAATCTGATTTGTTCCACATTTTGGCAAAAAAAAAAAAAACGGAATTGAGTCACTTCAGGCTGGTAATGTGAACACAGCCCAAGCATTCCCAATACAGTTTAGCACAGCTCAGTTTAATTTGCCTCAGTCTGTTCCCCTTTACCCAGCTGCTGAGCTTAAATATCCCATATGCTCATATGTGTGAGAGCACAGGTATCAAGACAAGTTGAGACATATGGCTTCTGCCTTTTGACTATCTAACAAATGTGCAGTGGTCTAATGCACCAACCACAAGCCACTCCAGTCCAATAAGCATGAGGCCTGCAGCATGACTTGATTCAAGAAAATCACCACAGTGGAAACTAAAGCCTGTTTCTCTAGACATGGAACAATGTTGATGGAGATGTTTGAGGATCAGTGTCTGATATTGGTTAGATACAAAAATGACCCACAGCGAGTGGCTTTCCTGGAAAGGATGATGTTAAATATATAAGGATGACGTTAAAACCTGGCTTTCATTAGCTCATGCTGGAGGGCAGGTGGCCAATTTATGTGGCACAGAGGAGGAGAGAGAGGGAAGAAGAGAGGAACCATTGACAAATCAATACTTTTTACAGAGGCTAAAATTTAACCATGGAATTATTATGAGCAAGTCAATTATTTGCACATATAGTCCTGGAGAGGATGAGTCAACCTACCTGCCCTTGAGGTGTGAAAAACTGTTGCGAGCAGCAATAGCAGCCATGTTTCACGCACTGAGCTCCAGCGATCCATCATATTGCATTTGAAGCTATCGACACAACAGCCAATAATTCCCCCGTGGCTCCCCTGCGCTCTGCGGGACACCTGCAGTCAGATGAACTTCAGCTCTGCAGGCGAGAGAACTGCTGCCTCGCGCCCGTGCGCCAAACTTGCACTCCACCAGGTGGCAATTAACAGCGCGCATGCATGGAAGCTGGTGTAATTTATTGAAGATTATATTCAACAGCCCAGTCTTTATTATTTTTCTCCCCGGATGGACGGATGAAGAGGGGAGACCAGCGGGAAAAGGCTTAATCTTGGAAGATCCTTGCTCCTTCACCGGCAGAGATCTTTCCTCACTTTCTCTTCCCTCCTCCTCCTCCTCACATCCCCCCCGTCTCTAGGGTGACCCCTCCCTTTAAGAAGTCTCCCAGTTGAAGCTCGTGGGGCTGTATTGGAACATTATTACCGTGTGCGTGTCATTATCCCCCCGACCACGAAATGACAGGCGGGCGAATAGTCATCAGAATGTCCTGTTTGTCTGTCATCATATCTCACAAACCATATATGCTAGGTTCACCAATCTTTGCACATGCAGCTGTCCCTTTACATATTTTTAATTTTCTAAAATTCTATTTTTGTTGTTTCTATGGAAACGTCCTTTTTAAGGTGAGTCTGAAGGGTATTCATCTTGTCCAGAAACTATACATTCTTGTTTTACCAACCTTTACACCTAAATGCACCATGATAAGTGGTTGTGCCTTTTAATATTTAGATTTTTTTTTCATGTATTATTTTTTTAGTTTTCCATGCAAAGATGATCTTAAGGTGACTCTGAAGGTTGGTCATCTTCTCCATATCCAAAACAGCTAGACTCACCAAAGGAATGGAGGATATGTCATATACTGTCAATTGTTGTACAATTTTTTACAGTGGTTGGGGGGGAGACATAATCTTCAGGTGACTCTTGTTTTTAGCATCATTATTGACAGTCATTTAAGAGACTTGTCTTCTGTCTGTCTCTCTTTCACACCCATACGTCTGATCTCACGTGCAATAAGTTTCAATCTTTGATTATAAACCTGCCTGCAAAGTCACTTTCTATAGGTCCTAAAAGTCCAGCATGAACAATGCAAGATTGTGCAGAATTTAATTCTATGCTCTCACTCCCTCTCCAGGTACACACACACACACACACACACACACACACACACACACACACACACACACACACACACACACACACACACACACACACACAAAGCATGCTAGGACAGGACAACATTGCTGCCCAACTAATAAAAATATGCTGCTGCAGATTCCAAATTCCAGTGCCTGTCTGTCTTTGCCCACCCCACACACTCTTCAAACACACGCAGATAGACGTACCATATTCCTCCTATAGGCACCGTAAAACAAAATGTTCTCCCTGTCTTCTACTTCAAGGGTTTTCATTCTTTATCTTTAATGTGGAAAATTCAGAAGAAACCAGCGGCTCACTTGGAGGTATCACAAACCTTTTAGGGGGTTTCGGGAGAGGTTTATTGGGTGAAAAAGGCAGACAGAATTAGAGCTCAGTACATGCACACACATGCATACGTATATACACATGAATACCTACGAGCCTCCCCTGTCCTGCCTCAGCTTACATTGACATTAGTCTGTTCTATCTAAGAAGATATTTTATGAACTCCACTGTCCTTAATTTAGATCACTAAAATATGACTTATAATAATAGCATGACTAGGATCAAGTATATATGTATATATATTATCCAACTTAATTTACATTTTAGAAATATTTTATAGATTAAAATGTAAGCGATTGTGCATGATATTGGAGTAAATGAAGAATTCGGATTGAAATTTGTTTTAGTGGAAATAAATAAATGGAAATAAATTCAAGATAACTAAAAAGGAACATTTAAAGTGATGAAAATATAAAGATAGAATAAAATGTGTTAAATCTATATTCATTAAACTATTTTGACACATTTTACTGTGATTACTGACACACTGTGAAATGTGCATGTAAAGGATGGGGCTGGATGACAGGTGTAGTCTATTATCTATATATCTTTCTAGTCTATATCTGTAGTCTATTCAACACTGTGGTTTCATGTGACTATTATAAAGGAATAAAAGTTCCTCTTGATGCCATCATGCAGCACAACCTTTACAAAAATTGCAGCTGCCCTGAGACTTTGTGACGATGGGAGGAAAAGCATCAATGTTTTCCAGCCTGTAACTAATGGACAGATGCACAGCCTTTCCTGTGTGAATATACTGCAGAGAAAAAGGTCTAACATTCGGTGACATTCAGCATATTCTTCAGTGGGATTAATGTGGATTATATGCTGACACTGTTGTGTTTTGGTAACAGAATTAAGTTGCATTCAGGTACACATATATGCAGAGTTGTTTGAAAAGGAAAATAAATTCCAGGTATATTCTCAAATGCCCTACCCTCTGCTTCAAGTAGGCTGTCTTAAACTTATGACTGGCAGCTACACTCTTGTGTTGGATTCAAGTGTGTGTGTGTGTGTATGTGTGAGAGAGAGAGAGAGAGAGGGAGAGAGAGAGAGAGGGAGGGAGCTGAATTTGTGTATGCTCTGTGTGTAAGTGTGTAGCATTTCTTTCAAATACTGTATTTTTTTAAACAATTTAAGAGATAAAAATAACATGTGACATTTAAATGATAAAGGTCAATTATACGGACATAGATATATATTTCTGTCAAATTACAAATGTAAAACAAATAACTACACATATATGTGTGTATGTATATATACAATGATACAATATCTATCTATCTATCTATCTATCTATCTCTATCTCTCTCTCTCTCTCGCTCGCTCTCTCGCTCTCTCTCTCTCTATCTATCTATCTCTCTCTCTCTCTCTATCTATCTATGCATATATATCATCTATACATCTATATATATGCGGGTGTTTAGTCACTTCATTCAAGTGCAAGAACGATCACATTCACCACTGGGTGGCGCCATTTCTCTTTGCAGAGCAGAAGCATGTAAAACTTCTAAATTGGTCCTAATTAATTTAATGGCGGTGTTAATGTCCCGTCATGGATTTAATAAAATAATGAAATTGTAAATGACAAGCACAGGATCCAGCAGGAGAACAGACCGCATACTGGTTAGATGATCTTGATGCCCTCTGTCCATGTGACTCTCTCTGTCTTATCCTCTTACAGTGGCTCTCACCTCAGTTTACCATTCATCCTGCGTGGCTGCTGGTCTGCTGGTTGTTCAGTCTGACAACAGAGTGCAGAGGCAGAGGGGCACCATGGTAAGTCCCGGGCAGAAAGTGGTGCTGATCACCGGCTGCTCCTCCGGTATCGGCCTGAGGATGGCTGTGATGCTGGCCAAGGATGAACAGAAACGCTATCACGGTAGGTACACTGTGGATTATTGTGTTCCTTTATGTGTGTGAGAGAAACAAAGAGAGAGACATTGTATAATAAAATTGGAGCACAGTTACTACTAATTGTAATCACTGTAAATGCATGGTGGATTTTACATAATTTAAACCCATTATTTTAAACTCTATCACTCCTCTACTTGTGTTGCATGAACATAAGGTGCTTACATCATGAGTATAAGAGTATTACAGAGTCCACATGATTATGTAGCTGGGTCAAACCCAGCCATGGCCCTACCCACGATTGAGGTCACTGAGGTCTACACAATAAAAGTCGTGAAATAATTGCCTTCCACCTGCCAATGCCTGTGTCATTGTTTGTGTGTGTGTTTGTGTGTGTCTGTGTGTCGGTGCGGGGAGTGAATTATCTTGCCCTTACTACAACTCTTTGTTCTCTGATTACCGGACATGTAGCTGAATCCACCAAAGCACAACACAGGTCAGTGCAGAGGGTTTTTTTTATTAGTGGTCAGCTGGTAGTTCAGTGACAGTCTTCACAGACATCAGCTGACTAACAGTGCCATCCATCCATCCAACCATCCATCCATTTTCTTCCGCTTATCCGGGTCTGGGTGGCGGGGGCAGCAGTCTCAGCAGAGAAGATCAAACCTCCCTCTCCCCAGCCTCCTCCTCCAGCTCTTCTGGGGGTACACCGAGGCGTTCCCAAGCCAGCCGAGAGATATAATCCCTCCAGCGCGTCCTGGGTCTACCCTGGGGTCTCCTCCCAGTGGGACATGCCTGCAATACCTCCCCAGGGAGGTGTCCAGGGGGCATCCTTACCAAATGCCCGAAACACCTCAGATGACTCCTCTCAATGTGGAGGAGCAGCGGCTCCACTCTGAGCCCCTCCCGAATGACTGAGCTCCTCACCCTAAGGGTGAGCCCAGACACCCTGTGGAGGAAGCTCATTTCGGCCGATTGTTTCAATGTTTTGTTTCAATGCTTTTCTTTTAATTCAGTTTGTGTAAAGGGTTTAAATGCATGTTGAAATGAGGTCGCCATATTTATTTTTAATTTCACTGTAATATTAACCAATTAGAGGCCGGTAACATTTGCTTATAATTATCACCTGACCCTGTGTTTACATTAAAATGAAAAGAGGACTGCAGCAGTCATAGCTGAGGTTTGATGAAAGAAGTGAAACAGAACATGATGAGACAGAGAGAAAAAGAAAGAGAAGGTGATGAAGATGATGAGAGAGGAAGAGCAAGTACTGCCCACTGCGACCAGGAAAGGATCAGCATCATGTTCCTGTGCTGTTCAACACAAACTGACCTGATCATATTCAAACAATGGAGGCCTGATTATATGTTCTTTGGTCATTACAGTGGAAACTATAGGCTCAATGTAACAACAACACAAACCTATAGCATAATTATAGAGTCATAATATTTTATTATTGTCTGACTATATTATCTTCCTTATGTTTATTTATAAACATATAGTTTGAGGCACATTTCTGTAATTCAAATCCAAAATGATGCAAACTCAAACACAAAGATGAAATACTGTACATAAGGTGTATAGTATTTCACTTAATTATTTTTAATAAACTTTGACAGGAGAGACAAGTGAGGAGTCACAGATGAAGGGACAGGCGGTGAATGTAGAGGGAGAACAAAGAGTAAAAGATGGATCATTCACTGCAACATTTAACCTGATTCTCATGCATTACTGCTTGACAGATAATAATGTTACTGCCCACTGACATGATTTTAAAGCTATTATTATCTGATTTTTGCCCTCCAAATGTCTTAAAATACCGTTTTTTGCCCTCCAAATGTCTTAAAATGCAGTCAGGGAATTCAAATCTTTTTCGGGGGAGCGCCCCCTGAACCCCCCTATATGAGATTCCTATCTAATGCTGAATTAGATACATTTTTAGTGGTTTAATTAAAAAATATATGTAATATGAACCACTTGAGAGGAAATTATGATCTGATTCAGATATATCTGTCTGATCCTGGAAAATGAATCAGATAAATGATAAATGGAGACAATTGGAACAAATTCAAGGCTGAGTTGGCCAAGTTTTTCATATGGAATGACTGGGAAACAATGCCTTCCTCTAAAAATAAATTTTTTTTAAAGTAATTTATTAAATTTTATCCAAGATCGTACAGATTTTCTTGATAAAGCAGAAGCTAACAGGTCATCAGCCTCTCTCCTGTGACATAGAGTCAAGTCAGTGATCCCAACTTAACCTTTAGTCACTCTTACATATACATGTAACACCAGACAATAACTAAAGCCCCACTACACCTTACTTAGGATAATTAATGCCTGGCTCACTGAGCTCCATTGTGGATGACAAGCTGGTGAGGGCTATTCCTGGAATGGGCAGGTGGTGCGAGCGCCACAGCAAGACTCTAATGCTAATATGTAAACTGGCTGCTGTAACAGGACTGTTTGTGACCAGGGCTATTATTAGGGCTACTTAAGATTATCTTTACTACAATGACTATCTTTAAACTTTAACATTGTTTTTTCAGCTAGTTATTGGCAGTGAGAATTCAGGAAAAAATATCTTATGTCAGCCTGAACCAATGAACTTGGCTTGACCCTCCAGATGGTTCAAGAGTCTTTCTGTAACCTCGTTTGCCCAGGGCAGGTTGACTAATCACATGTCTATTGCCTATTTGCAATCGCAACCTGAAGGCGTAGAGGTTGAGTTGCAGGTAGGAAGGGAGTGGAAGCAGCCAATTGAAATTAAAAGAGCATAATTATATGCAGAGCTATTGGCAAACAGCAATGATGAAAAGTATACTGAGCAACAGTAGAATCGCTTTTTTTATGTCATGCCATCCTGTTCATATTAAATATCAAAGGCAAATTATGGTTCACACAGCTTTATTCACACTTTAGCCATAAAGAAAAATCCTTTTTGTGCAAATTAGTGGTTGTTGCCTTAATGTTTACAAATCAGAAAGTGTGGATGGTGAGACAGAGAACAACAACAACAGTCAGTAACATGTGTGATCACCTCCAGCATTTATCACAGCATCACATCTCCTTTGCATGGAATTGATAAAACGCTTAATCTGGACTTGCGGGATGACATACCATTCTTCCTGCAGTGCTATGACAAGTTATGAATGTGTTGCTGGAGCAGGATCTCTCCGTCTCACCCGGTGATCCAGAACATCCCACAGATGCTCTATTGGGTTGAGATCTGGTGAATATTTTGGCCAAGGAAGGACAGCAACATTTTTCTGGTCCAGGTAGGCTACTCCTGACAGACATGAGCCACATGTGGTCTGGTATTGTCATGCATGAAGGTGATGCCTGATTGCTGTATCCTGGGAATGACATGTGGACCGAGGACCATATCTCAGTAACGGATAGCTGTCAGTGTACCGTGGATCTGGACAAGGTCTGACCGCCATCCATTAGCAATGGCTCCCCACATCATGACACCACCACCAAAACGGTCCACTTCCTGGATGTATGCTGCAGGATAGTGTTCCCCACGGTGACGATTCACACGCCTACAACCATCAGCTCTGTGCAAGTTAAATCTGGACTTGTCACTAAATGTGATCTGCCTCCACTGTGCAATGAGCCGTAACATCTGTATCATCTGTGCTACACGTCTGCCGAGTTCCAGCCATCAGCATCCCAACTTCCTGGTCACGTAAGTTTTGGGGAAGCCGTGGCATCATCAGTTGTTTCAGTAGGATATAATTAGACCCAGGATTTTATTGCCATGGTCAGGTGTTTTCAATCATGCACAAAAAAATCTCACCATCATCATTTACTCTGAAATGCACCAAAAACTGTTATTTCTGTGTTATGACTTAATGATGGTTATTCATGATTTAACATGTTTTGGTTGTGGGGACTTAAAAAGTAATTTTGGTGTATCACATGTTTGTTTGTTTCAGTAGATTAGGGCTAGTGAGAGGAAAATATTGGGTTTTTAAAATTATGTGTTTCTACTGTTGCTCAGTATATAAAGCCAGCACAGAGGACAAAATGGCAAGATGGAGAGCTAATTGGGATTGGGCTTGTAAATTACTTTGAATATCTTGAGAACTGTTCATTTGATTTACTTCACACATGTATAGCTGGGGGGCAGCACAGTGGCGCAGAGGGTAGCGCTGTGGCCTCACAGCAAGAAGGTCCTGGGACTTTTCTGTGTGGAGTTTGCATGTTCCCTCCAGGTTCTCCCACTTCCTCCCACCACCAAAAACATGCAGTACAGGTGACTCTAAATTGACAGTAGGTGTGAATGTGAGTGAGAATGGTTGTTTGTCTCTCTATGTTGCCCTGTGATGAACTGCTGACTTGTCCAGGGTGAACCCTGCCTCTCGCCCTAAGTCAGCTGGGATAGGCTCCAGCACCCCCGCAATCCTACAGAGGTTAAGCGGTGACAGAAAATGAATGAATGTATAGCTGGGGATCCAAAAAAGTGCAGTGGAAAATTTGGTGCAGTTTAAACACACAACAATATTATTAAAATTTCTATGTTAATATCTTAAACTTTCAATAATGAACACATTCTAAACAGGTATATTTTGAACGGGCACGTCACTAGTTTAAATAAATGTGCTGCTTGAAGTCAGTGTGGAGGTGCTATCCTTTCCAGGTCCAACTGGGCTGAGTCACTGCGCTATCTGCACCCCCTGTGAGCGTCTTTTCATGGGAATCCATCCAATAGTTGTCAAGGTATTTTTCTCCAAAATACAAATGTGAACTTTGTGGTGGTCCAAGAGGAGAAGTCAGCTGGCTTCATCCTAAGTGGATCACGAATGCCAAAATAATTTTCAAGCCATTCAATAGTTCTTGAGACATTTCAGTCTGGACCACTAGCATGGCTTTAAGTACTTCTTTTCCCACAGCAATTGGTATTTCATAAGCTAAACAAGTCTCTATTGACGACTGTCTTAGATCTGAGCATCCTTAAAAAAAAATTAAACAACAGTTTGCATTGTGTGCCATTGATTAATGATCATTTATAATGTAAATAGTTGGTTAGCTGCAATGTAAATTGTCACAAACTACTTTTATTTTGGTTTATATAAAGAGGTTTCCAAATGTAATGTAATGCTACATGTTTCAGAAAGGGTTTTTAAATGAATATGAGAAAATCAAGTGAGTTGTAGATGGTAGCGGAACAGACTGTTGGCCAAGACAGTTTTCTCCATGTCAGTTCACATCAGTTTGTCTTTACTGAGAACATATGTGGGCAAAGAAAATCACAAAAGTCAATTTAATACAAGCAAATACACTTCTACAACATCTTCTATGTTGCTTTCAATTCTTCCTGTTTTTCCCTCTTGTCCATGTGCTCATAGTCATAGCAACGATGCGTGATCTGAAACGTAAGGATAAACTGGTGGAAGCCGCCGGGGATGCATATGGGAAAACTCTGACTCTGGCTGTACTGGATGTCTGCAGTGATGATTCTGTCAAACAGTGTATTAATGGCATCAAAGATCGACACGTGGATGTACTCAGTGAGTATCCATCCTCATCCTGTTGCATCATGCATTGCTATTCTGTCCCAACGCAATATTGATTCCTCAATTTCTCCTTCTCTTGAAAAGTCAATAATGCAGGTATTGGCCTTGTGGGTCCAGTGGAAGGCATCCCCACTGAAGAGATGAAAAAAGTTTTTGAGACCAACTTCTTTGGGGTGATCCGCATGATCAAGGAGGTGATGCCTGATATGAAGAGAAGGAAAGGAGGACACATCATCGTGGTCAGCAGCGTGATGGGACTGCAAGGTTAGCCGACAAATGTGTGACCAGATGAGTGGATAGAAAGGAGGCAGGTTGGGGAGTTAAGTGGCACAGGGAGAAATGATCAGCCTCGAATTTACGACAGACGAATGGAAGAGTGGGTCAAACAAGGAGTTTAGTTACCACTGTATGTCTCTGCAAACAGGGATTTGTCTATAAAACAATGAACAAGAACTAATCTGTTAACTGTTAATGTCTGAAAATGAAACATTTCAACGTTTCTCTAGGTGTGGTGTTTAATGACGTGTATGCTGCTTCCAAGTTTGCTATGGAGGGCTTCTGTGAGAGTTTGGCTGTGCAGCTCCTTAAGTTTAATGTCACGTGAGTGTCACTGATTTTTTTAAAAACCTCTAATGTAGATTGATAGAAATAGTCTAATAAGCTGCAAATGATGATTTATTTCTTTTTATTCGTTTAATTGTTTAGACTGCTGAAGGTGCTGTCTGTCATGGCTGTACTTAGCCACAGCTATCTGAGCTAAATACAGAAGTTAGCATGCTAACAATGAAAATACTAACATTGTTATTTTTAGCAGGAGGAATGTTTACCTTGCCTTCTATGTTAATAGTTTTAGCATGTGCTAAAATTAGCTAATTATCAAGAAATACAAAGTACCTGACCTTGACGCTGAATGAAACACAGACAAAACATTATTGGTAGCTGTAACCTACAAGATTTTGGCATTTTTAGTTGGTAAATTATTTCAAACTAAAAAAATTCCTAGTGTTGATGGGGTTAGTGAATGTTTTGAATTCTTTTATTTAAGCAGTACAGGGATAAATGACAGGTTCTCTCCATTCGCTTTGTTCTGTGTCTCTCTTCACAGACTGTCACTGATCGAGCCAGGTCCAGTGCACACAGAATTTGAGGCAAAGATGATTGAGGATGTGAAGAAGAAGGAGTATCCTGGAACCGATCCTGAAACGTTGCATTACTTCAAGAACGTCTATCTTCCTTCTTCTGTTGACATCTTTGAGGCACTGGGACAAACGCCTGATGACATCGCCAGAGTAAGTTCACAGTCTCTGTCTCAGCCTTGCTGTGTATTATTTGTTTGCAGCAGTGATTAATCTTGCATAATATTATGTATTTATTTTATGTTCATCCTCTCACTCTCTGCAGTGTACCAAGAAAGTGATTGAAGCAAGCAACCCGCGCTTCCGTAATCTGACCAACCCCTTGTACACGCCCATTGTAGCGCTGAAATACGCTGATGAAACTGGAGGCCTGTCTGTCCATGCCTTCTACCACATGCTCTTTAACCTGGGTCCTCTGTTGCACGTCAGTGTGACTGCCATGAAGTATCTCACCTGTGGATGTCTGAGGAGCAGGACGGTTTCACCAAACTAGAAACTCACTGTATATCTTGTAGACACATGTAAACAATACAAACACCCAGAGTAGCTTAGTTTACCAGAGGGAAAAACAAAAGTTTTAAAGAGTTTATCTTTTGTTACCTGCCATATTCATACATAGAATATTCAGTCTCTATTGTCATGAACAGTCCTATTGTCTCTTCTTTGTATAGACTTAGCTTACAAATGCTCACATTAAATACAACAGATTTTGAGGTTAGTTAGGCAGCGCAGAGTGCCAAACGAGTAGGAATTTTACCTATATCCTATTGTGTGATTTCATTAGTCCACGCTGAATCACATTTCAGGTTATAGAAATAAATATAAAATATAATAATAATAAATATAATATATTAAATAAATATAACAAATAATATATACAATATAAAATAATATAGTTTCTTTGCATCTAAGTACATATTTGCATCAATGTATTGCAGCAACTGTTTGGGCATTAAAATTTGTCATATATAACTTGTTGTGTTGGGTGTCTTTTTTCACAAAATTAAGTTGCATATGCTTATTAGCAATGTAATTCCTTCACTTTCTTTTAGCGTAAAATACTCTTTCCTTGCTGTGTCTCTGTGATTTCTCTGAGGTGATGTGACATTAGGGCTGCAGGGCACAATATACAGTATTGTGTCATTGTTGACATCCAGTGAGCAATAGTCACATTGCAGATTAACTCATGTCAGAAGGAAAGGTTTTCATTTTCCAAGTCGGATCTACAAGAAAAATCTTCCACCTTGTAGATCAAGCCCCCAAATACTGGATGTATTTGGTAAAATTGCCTGTATTTGTTTCATATCATAATATATATTTGCAAATAAATAGATATTGCGAAGTCAGTTTTTTTCAAGTGGCTATTGTGCAGCCCTGAGTGACATACAGCCACTTTTCTGAAAAAGTTATCCACACCGATGGAAAACCATTTCCCATTCTGTTTGTGAATAAATATATTCTCGTGCTACAAGATACAATAATAGAACAAAAAAAATCTAATAATTTTGATTAAACTTAGGCTGCCTATTTACAACTATTCAAACTGTATTGTTTTGATATCATATAGCAATAAGGAAATACTGGAATTATAGCATTGGTTGGGTTTGAGCTCTTTGATTTTCTATCCCCAAAGAAAGAAAGATCTTAAATGCAAATATCTGTGTCACCAGATAGTTGGTTATTTCACTACTTTATGTTTTTCACCACATAGACCCTGTGTAAAAGGACCATATTTATTACTTATTATTTATTATTGTTAATCATGTTCCACAGCAGGCTACTCTATGTATAATTCCATAACCATAAGTGACTTAATGTGGTGATTTGCATGTTGCTACAAATGTGAGGTCTTATTTTTAGCAGACAACGAACGAAAAATATCAAACTCGCTTGTTTGGGTGGGATTCTAGAAAGTTATTATATGACAGGTTTAGTTAACACTAGTTTAATGCTCATGTCAGCTTGAAAAGATGAGTAGTAAACTAACAAGAAGCAACCCCTCATTTTTTGGCACTATAATTCAATTCATTTTTTAAATGGGTGTATGCTGCAGGAACTTTTAGCAAATGTGAAGCTGGACTCAAATAATTATTATTATTAAATAGTAAAAATACACCATATACCTGTTCCATCCGTCCGATCGAGTCATCTGATGTCGACTGCTTTGGCCTGTTTGAGGGAGTCGCGGGAAATTAGAACTAAATCGATAGCCGCACGATCGAACATCAAAACAATATTTGCATGGAAACAGCGGTGTCACAGTGAGTCTCTCCCAAATGTTAACTACACTACATTTATAGACGCTTCGCCATTTTAACGAATTAAGGTTTGTGTGTGTTTGCGTTTGTGTGTAGAAAACTGTCGTTTATTCGTAACGTTAATGTCTAGCTAAGAGTATAACGAAAAGTGGGAAAGTGCGTTTACTAAGCTCCAACCTTGCGTTGCCGTTTGGTTTCTAGCAATGTAAAGATCGGATTTAACACAAAATTAAAGCTACAGTGCGCCACGCCAAGTAAACAAATGTCATGGTAGCTGTGCCTTAGCATCGTGTGTGTGTTGTGGAGTGAACACCATGGAGAGCAATGTGGCAGATATCCTCCATTGTGAGAAGCAGCTGAGAACAACACTGCACAGTGATGACAAGGAGAAGGTACTATACATTTGTCCACCCACTGCTACAATGAAGGAACCTAGAATTTTATGTCTTCTGACTGCAGCTGTTGACATATTAACATTTTACCCATTCAGCTTCGTAGGAAGTTAGCACTGCTACAAAGGGAGTATCTACGGACAGCCCAGAGGCTACAGGTCAGAGTCATTACTTTATTTTATTTCTATAAGCCCATTGTCGAAAGTCTGTCTCACTTGCATGTGAATCTCTTGCAGCGTGCTGAGCGTTCAGAAGCAGTGCGGAGACATGTGAGGAGCAGGATTACACAGCAAAACCACCAGGACCAGAGAGACCCAGAGATCACATCTAATCCCTGCCCCAAGTCAACCACCAATGGGACAGCCTCAGGTATACCTCAGTGCCAGGGAGACACTGGAGGTGAGTCTATGCTAATCAGCTGCAACATGCAGGTAGTAAATGTCTACCACAGTGCATAACTTCAGTGGCAATTAGATATCAATGCATGCAGTGAAATGTCTATAAATGTTGCATGAAATTGATTTTTAATTTTGCCAAAAGTTTATGTGTAAATACTCTATATGTAACAACTACAGTATATAGAATCATTCGACCATACGTGCAAAACAGGTATGACTATTTTAGTTCTACATCAAAGTCACCCATTGCTTATGCAAATGCTCAGATTACTGCATGACAGAGTGGATGGAACTTAATATTATGATACTTTTCCTGCTGCAACTGAATCATATGCGTATGACTGAAGTAATTACTATGAAATTGTTGTTTTTGTGAGCTGCTGGGGAATATCCAGAGAAGTTGTGCAAAGGACAGGGGGAGATTTTGGCCGAAGGGATGAGGGTAGAGAAGTTTCTTCAGATTCACTTCAAATAATCGGTTATCGTGTTTTATTTCTTATCATGTTATTGGATTTACATGTGCACATATGTATATTGTATAAACCTTCCTATTCATTTGAATGAGAAACTGTGTCCAAGGTTTTTACAGGTACTGTATATATCCCAAAACTGAAAAGATCTTGTAATATGGTTGGCATTACACTGTTACAACCATAAAATTAGAATTAACAATTTTTCCGATGTTTTACCAGATCCTACAGATTCTGAGAATACCAGGAGGCCCCAGGTGGTCAAATTCTCGCTCCCCTCTGATGGTCATTGTCCACAAGCCACAGATCCTTGCTATGATGCCACGAGAGGTCACAGACCCAGTCCTGCCTTGCGCCTCAGGTCTCGACGCAGCCGCCTGCGCTGGGAAAGGAGGAGTAGTGAGGCTGGTATGAGCACGGACAACACTGATGAAGGATGGGAGCAGAGTGAAAGAATGGAGACTGATAGTAAACAAGGAAGTGAAGGGAGAGTCAAACATGAGGGAACAGAGGTTGTGAATGAAAGCGAAGAGCTATTTTCTGGTACAGAATCAGAATCTGCCTCTCTGCTACTTACACACTGGAACACTTGTGGACAAACTAAAACAGGAGATATGGAGGGAAAAGAGATACAGGGAGGACAAGAACAATGCAAAAAAGAGACGGAGTCGAGATCCGAACGGAAAAAAGAAGCAGAGTCAGCCTCTTTGCTGCTCACATGTGGGAACCCTGCCATAAAAACTGAAGGGAGGGGACGAGATGGCACACAAAATAGAAGAAGAGAGGAGAGAGAGGGAGGAGAAGAAGGTGAGACGAGTAGACAGAGGAATGGAATGCTGTGTGAAGACAGTAGAAATAAAAACACTGATCAAAATGCAACAAAGCAAATAGAAAGTAAAAAAAGTCATGATAATGCCGTTGAAATTATAGAAGAAAAAAGTGGGTTGGATGCAGTTGAGTATGATGTGAAGGGGGCTGGTCTCCTGGAATCCTGTACTCTGGTGGAGGGACTACTTTTCCCAGCAGAGTACTACATCCGAACCACAAGACGTATGACATCTTCACAGAGCCAGCCTGACATGCAGGCTGTCATACTCTCCCAGCTGAGCAGCGGACGACATCGCAGGAGCCGAGGCCGCGGTCGAGGTTTGAACAGGCTCACACAGTCTCCATCTGTAGGACCCCACATGGAATCAGAGGCGGCTGACACGTCTGCTGAGCTGAACAATCAGAGCTCCAGTCAGATTTCAGACCAAATCGCAGCTTGTCAGATCGAAATGGATGCTTGTTTTTCTCCGACGATCACCACTACTCGTCCCTCAAGAGGTAAGAAGAGGAGGAGAGGAAGAGGCAGAGGGAGACCTCAGACACCACAAGGCTCTCTGGATTTAGACACTCATCAACCAGGCCTTGGACAAACTTCAGATGATCTCCAGCCCACCAGCTCCTCAGTTTCTTCTTCCTCATCGCTTCATGAAACTCATGGACCAAAGTCCTGTCTCACTCCAGGAGAAGCTGTTCCAGACGATACCCAGCCTGCGTCCACCCACAGCACACCTGCACAGCCTTCTTCTGGTGGTAATGCAGCTCAGTCTAGCTCTGCCTCTGGACATCTGGTCTATCCCATCTTTCAGAAGAGCTGCGACAGAACCAACAGATCCACACAGATGAGTACAAGTAAGAATCTTTATGTTTGTGTCAAAGACAGAAATAGTGAACGAGGAGAGCTTTCACAGTTTTGTCTCGCTAAGATTAAAAGATTTGTTTAACATAACTACAGGTTTGGATACAGTCAGACGCTATTTCATCAAATGAATTAAGGCCATATTTATACTACTATGCTCCTAAAGAGACTGAAGGGGAATTTTTCTACTTATTTATCGAGTATTAAGTACAACTACCACATCTGCTTTTTTTACTTTGTGTGTTTGAACTCCATTGTTGTCCAAAAGCTGCTAAAACATATCAGACATCTGTATCTTGTCACTGGGATCAACACACAGCTTGTGTTCTCACTGCTCTTCAGTTCAACTTTACTCTAGTCATTCAAAGGTATTGCAACTTTCTTGGGCTGTAACTAACTATTATTTTCATTATCGGACTGTTATTTTCTCAATGACTGATGTTTCTCTCTATAAAATGTCATTAAAAAGTGAAAAATGTCCATCCCAGGTTCCCAGAGTTCAAGCTGATGTCTGTAAATGTCTTGTTTAGTCCAAAACCTAAATTTATTCAGATAACTATCATAGAGGACTGAAGAAACAGGCAGATATTTAAATTGCAGAAAGTGAATCCAGATAATTGCTCAAAATTATTTTTATCAAAATAGTTGCTGATTTTATAATCACTTTCAGTTCAATTCCATTTAGCAAGTAAATTTAAAGTAACAGTATCATACACACTGTGAACTTACTGTAAGTGTACACACATAGCAGTAGAGCAAAAGAATATATTTTAAATAGTAATAATAATAGTGTAGTATAGTATAGTGAACATTGTTCACAGGGACTGAACACAAGGATGTGGCAAGCAGAGTTCAGCTGAACATCAGCCTTTTGAACAAGGCTATTTCCCAGCCTTGATGTACAGAATCTCCCTGTAGCAGAAGAAACCAATGCAAATCAAATATCATGTTCTTTCTCTTTTTGTCCTACAGGTGCAGATACCTGCCAGTCTCTCCTCTTGCCCTCCTCTCCACCTGCACAAACGTCTCTGCTCCCTCTCTCCTCTCTGTCCCTCGGCCCACTTGTCAAAAACCTGATGAACTTTGACATTCCGCAAGATTTCCATCTCCCCGATGATCAGTTTGCCTCTTTAAAGCTGCACAAGCTCCACCAAGTCGCTTTGGAATCAGGAGTTGAACTTTTTGCATCGCCGTCTTTTAACACACGCAGGAGCATCCGACGCTATGGAACTTGCCACAACAGCTTCGATCCAGTAATGTCTCTTCCACTTCCGCTCAGCCTTACACCCACGATCTCAAGTTCGGCCAATCACATTGAAGCAAAACAAGGTGTTTCGCAGCCAACAGCAGGCCTCGAAAATGTGACAATAAAACACAAGCTTACAGGTAAATCAACCAGCCAGTCCTTAACCGAAGAGTCACCTACCGGAGAAAACCCTGGGAAGCAGCAGGCTGATGACCTTCACCCAGAGGGTCAGACCTCAACAGAATCTGTGTCATTGCCTCATGATTGTGATCAATATAAAGAGAAAAATACTGTGATTCTGAACAGTCATAGCCAGATTAACGTCTCATCCAACAACAAACACAGATCAATCGAGCAATCTTTCAAATCACAACCTCACATCAACTTTGCTGACAGACCTGATGGCAAAAAGAGTGACTTTGTCATGAGTCAGTCAGGAGAACCAACAGGTTGTCCTGGTTTAGTCGATCCTTTGGAGGATCAGAGGTCTACAAAGCACCAAACAGAAGACAAAACTATCATGAAGACTCTTTCCTATGATTGCCTTCTACTTAAAAGCCCCGAGGAGCCTTTTAACACTTGCACTGCTGTACAGGCAGGCGATGACAGTGAAGGTCCAGGAGAGTCTCCTGTGCAGCATCTGAATATGAATTCTCCTGCTGAAGAGTCAAAGGAACCGTCTGAAGCCACCACAAGTCCTCCCAAAGAAAAGAGTTTACCTCTGCACAGTGTCCACTCCCAGTTCCTAGTGAGCCCTCCTCTGGCCTCAGCTCCCTTCATAAGCCCACACCTGTGCTCCTCTGCCCTCCCCTCCAACCCCACTCTACCAACACTAGGACTCACCCCACACCCTGTATCTGCTGCCGCCCCCCTTCTTACCTCCTCTCCATCTGCCCCAGCTCTCATCCTGCCTTCCCCTCATAGCCCGTCCACTCAGGACCTCTCCCCTCCGATTCTGTCTCCCTGTCCATCCCTCACTTCCCTCCCATGTAGCCAGCCCCCCACCTCCCCCACTGGTCAGATCCAGGCTTCATTTGAACCACCCCAGAGGGTTGAACCTGCTACTTGCCCAACTATCTCCAGGATCCAGTCACAGTGCTCAGGTTGGCCGGTGGGCCAGGACGGACACACGATGAGAGGCACGGCCACACTGAAGGTTAAAAGTTTTACTTGTTGCATAGTTATTAATTTATGGTCCACTTCAACATGCAGTTTTGAATCAAACTAACTGAAGTGAGTGTGTGTTCAGGCCCCAGCAGGAGGCTGTCTGGTGGATGCATGCTGTCTGCCTGGATCTTCAGGTGGTTTGTATGTAGCAGCAGCTGGAAAGTGGACAGTGTGTCTCTGGAGTCAGACCTCAGCTTCTGATTGGAGCTTAATACACACCTGGACCTTTAATGAGGTGAGTATGTGGCTGTGTATGTGCAAAATCTGCATATTAAAGTCACTCATAAATCTTTTGAATTATTTTTCTTTTTCATTTATGACATGCTGGCATTCAGCTTTTCTACCAGATAAGATTTGCTGCTTTTCTTTTGATATAATTTCAAATTAAATATAATTGGGTTGGTTGGACAAAATGAACAATTTCATGACATAGATTTTAAGATCATCTGATGATCTCTGAAGGTCTTTCAGAGGCAGCTTTCCAAATATATTTGAAATGGCGTCAAGCTGCACAGAGTGTATGAGCCTGGCAAGAAGACAGACGCAGCAACTTTTCAAAATAAAACAACATGTGCAGACTCCCAATTGTAAGCCAACAGTAAACAGAAAAATATACAATTTAACCACGTGACTCTACAAATGATAGAAGTACTAAAATCAAGGAAGAATTACTAGATCTGCTAAATCTCAGCGAAGTGCATGGAGTCAAGCAGGAAGGGACATTTTTCACAACTTTATATTTTGTAGCTTAAGGAATAAAAATCAATGATTTAACACAAGATATCAATACTGAAAGTCATCATTCACCATCTGTTGAAGCTCAAATATAAATACAGTTATGTTTAGACATGTCGCTGATATTACATAGGCACTTCTGACAGACTCAGTGTTTACTGCTGGATCAAATTTGACACTTTCTAATATGTTTTAATTTTTATGATTAATTTCTGTGTTTGTTTACAGCCGGTGATCAGTGTGTTTCCTGTACCAGATGCTGCTGGGCTGATGTGTGTGACTCTGGGTCAGTTAGAAATCAGAGAAGTGAGGTGAAGACAACACAAAATACAGCTGTTGAAGTTTTTAGTACTCCGGTGTTTCAGAAACTAAACTTAAGTTTGTGGATGTTGTCCATGTGCACAGGATGCTGTCGTGCTCCAGCCTCTTTCAAGTGCTTTTCTATGAGGGGCTTGTCCAGGCTGTCGTGGGCGTTCCCAAATCCAGAGTGGTCACCTCCTCCCATTCAGCATCTGGTTCCACACTGCAGGTGTTTACGCTGTTGGACAGTGGCAGGTAACACAGAGTCGGGCTTGTATTTATTGTTATGTTCTTATTGCATAGTATCTCATATGCATAATATCTGTGTTTCATCTCTGTCTCCCAGCACACTGAGCTCTCAGCCTCTCTCATCTCCTGGTGTTTGTGTTGGGGCCCTCGCGCCAGTGGACGGACTTCCAGATGCTGTGATCGGCACAGATGAGGATGGATGCCTCTTTGTCTGGTAGGCAGGATTTTCAAGTCATTCTCATGCTGACCTTACAGCAAAAGAGCCTCAGAAAAATGAGATGGCATGTTGTAGGGATGCACAATATTCATGTTTTCAGCCAATACCAATATTTGTGTAACCTATAATTGATGCTGCATCTCATGGCCAATACAAATAATGTGACCGATATTTAACATGTCATACTGCTAATAAGATTTGTTGTTTTACACTCTTTACCCCACTTCTCTAAAACCTTGAAACCAAACTTCAATCATCCTCTGAAACTTTTTTTTTTAAACCCACTGATTATGGCATGTTCTACTATGTGTGATATAGCAGTTTGACATCAAGAGCATGATAGCAGCATGCTGTGTTTGTTGATTCTCTCCTTGTTCTTCACCTTCTCTGTGTTTGATGCTCATACCACCACCTGCTGTATCTGAGTGTCAAGTCAATGAAAGCCATCATAGTGCCTTCATATTATTGTCTCTATTTATCAGCTATGTTTTCAGTGTCAGCCGATGATGTAAATGTCCTGTTGATGTATGAATGTATGTTGAATATATCAACACTCCATGGTTATATTTGCTCTCAGGTCCTGCTGCTGTTCCCAGTTGAATGTGCTTTCTGTGTTTGTGTGTCTCAGGAATTTAAGGACTGGGCAGCTGCTGCAGAGAATCATGTTTGCAGATGGTTTATCACACATGGCCTGTCTCAGAGGATACTCCTACTGCGTAAGTCTGCTTGCTCTGCATGTATGGTCAAGACCTATTGTCGTCACATTTCCTGTTCCTCCACACTTCAGATGGTTTTACTCCTGTGTGTTTTTTATGTTGGTGCACAGGGGGTGTTATTTGTCCTGCTGCAGCATCAGTTGCTCTGCTCCCTGGGGGAAGAAGAAAATCAGGCCACAGAAAAAGACCTGTTTTTGGAAGAGGATAAGAGCGCGGAGAGAGAAACGACTGCGTTGCTTTCTTTGATCGCCATTAACCCTCTGAATGGAAAATCCATCCCGGCTACTCGGCTGCATCCACCCAAATCTTGGTCTGGCAGGTAAGATGAGGGCTGATGGAAGACGAGGCACGTATTTTTTGCGTCTGTTTGTATACATTCATGTAACTAAGACTCACATGTACGTCTGCCCTACAGGCTATGCAAGGCCGACGTTAACAGCTGCAGCGTGGTGGGCCTGAGTCACAGCGGCCATGTATGTGTGTGGGAGCTCGGGAGTCAGGGGGCCTCGAGGATGGTGAGGGATCCTGAGAGCGAAGGCTGGCAGCTGGCAAGATGGGGAGGGCGAGACACGCTGTTGACTGGACACCACAACGGAGACGTTACTTTACACTGCTACAGTAGCAGTGTGACATCAGCCTGACTCTAATGTTAAAGATTATTTTAAACAAATATAAATATATCTGTAAGAAATATGGAGGATTTTAACATTTCAGTGGAGAAACACCTTTTACAATACTTCAGTGTCACATTTTATTCATTCTACCTGATCCTAAATGCATTGCAAAGAGTCTCTGTGGCTTCATTGACTGACTAAATTCAACTTTGATATGCAGGGATGTCTCTGTAACCTCCAAGCCACCAAACTACTAAGATAAAGACCTTTCTATACTGTGAAGTGTTTAGTCAACAAGTCATTGGCCTGCTGGTAAAGCTTTATTCACAATAGAATTATTAAAGGTGGACTGTGTTCTGGTTTTCTTCCACCCTTTGAAAACATCTTTGCTCTCATTTTAGAGCACTGCTTTCATACACTGAACCTGTTTGTGTAAAAATGTCTCCTTTATTCAGAATTTACTTTTTTTTAGACCACTTTAGCCCATCTGGAAACCAACTTTGTGTTTTCTGACTGCTGCTGTTTTGATTGTTCCTTACTGCGTTTACTTGAATGTGTTGTTTATATTTCCTGTATTTAAAGAAAAAGAAGTGTTGCCAAAGTTTTTTATAAGTTACATTAAACCGTTGTGAATATTTTTTTTGTCTGGTTTTATATAAGGTGAACCATACCAACTTTATACTGTATTTCCATTTATAAAGGCAGTGAGGAAAAGCTTCTTTTTTTAAGTGTTTGATCAAAGCAAACAACTAGTTGTTCTGCCAACATTTCCCTGAGGTGTCGAAAACAAGGAATCTATTCCTCACATGTGTGTTATGTCATATAGGAGCATCACCAAAGTACAGTATAGAGTTAGAGTTACAGGTTGTTTTTTTACATAAAATTCTCAATACGATCTCACTTTTCAAAACACTTCACATAGTCTATGTCCATGTCTGTGAACATTGGTTTATATAAGAAGAAAAATGAAGTAAAGCTTTTTCAGTAACATAAGTGATACTTATGATAATGCTACCTGCTCATTTATATTATCTTTTTATGAAAGAAAATGTCATTTTTAGAAGAATCCTGAGACGTGTTTTGACTGCACTAGTGCATTTCGGATATCAAGAAATAACTGAATAAAAAGTGAACTCACAGATCTGAGATGTGAACTATTTGTGAAACAGTCGAGTTGTAACGGCTCTTTGTGTCAGCCAGGAGGCATCAAAAGATCCTTATGTACTTAATGCTTTAGAGCTGCAGCACACCAACCATAGCAGCTTTGCTTAAATGATGTACAGTATAAAATTAGATATCCAGGAAAAATGTTCAAAAGTTACAAAGAAAAACATTTGTAGAAAATGATCTGTGTGAAGTCCTGTCCTTAGTTCTACTGGTTAAAAAGTCAGCTCCACCAAATGACATTTAGTCATGCAGATTGTTTTGCTTGCATGCTTCTAATTTCAACACTACCTGTACAATTATATGAACGAATGAATATCACCAGAGGCAAATGTGAATTGTAATTTCAGTCAACCAACCCTTCCATTGTGGGATTTATGTAGGTCAACAAGAAGCAGAAAAATATGTGGATCTCGACATAATCTCAACAGAGCTTTCATGAGTTTGCCCCTTCATTTAGCTTTAAACACACTTCATAGAATAGGCAAGCACCCTACTGGAACAAGTTCACACAGCAAGAAGCATCAAAACATGTACTGATAGAATGTAACAGAAGGAACTAATGTCATCACTAAATGCTGAAAAACACATTACATTGGGGAGTGTACAAGGAAAGACATCAAGGGGAGAGAATTTCAGTTTTTTTTTCTTGTAGTTTTATTAAATTTCATTCTATATCTGCCATCTACTGCTCCACACTCCAGTGTGGCCGTAATGCACCGACAGTATAAACTGGTCGCCAACCGCCAATAAAAGATGTAGCTTTAACTGTTCTGTAGATGTGAACTTGCATTTTTATAAACACATAACTTTTGTAAAGCTACGTTTTGTCGGCCAAGAATAAATTTTCCATTTCAAATGTCTTGTTTTTGTGAAAACTTAAAAGTCAGCGAACACAAACATGTTATGAGCCTCTGACGAGCCCTAATTTGTGTTGTTTAAGAAAGTCTTTATTTAAACGAGTAAAATATCATCTTTACAACATCTGTTCAACAGTATGTACAACTCTGTACATCATGTTGAAGAAACAAACATCTAACAGACATGGAAAAGTGTATAAAACAAAAGTAGGAAAAATGTACATGAAGATGTATCAACATGGACCATTTCTCTACACACAGATAAAAACAGACAAAACTAGAGACGCAGACCAGAGAAGCTTTTTTTCCCCCCCATCCACACAGCCAGTCTGTCTCAACACCCATACATGTGTTTACTCAGCTTCAGGTTTAAAAGCACGACTGATACATGAACAAATACAAAAACGCAGTGAGAATCTCGGAGGAACGTTTAAACTGCAGGATGAATTTGAACACAAGGAACTCATTCGATTGTACAGGGTCAACTTCCAGCATCTCAGGTGACTTCAGCAGGAATATGTTTGTCAAGATTAGGCTTAATCAAAAAACGTTAAAGATAGGGTTCGTATTAATGGTAGGAAAGGGGATAAAAATCAGTGGCTGAGATCCCACAATTCAACCTTCATGTATAACATAGGAAATTAATAGACAAGGTACAAGGCAAAGCCTCAGAGATGGCATAGAAACCTGGGAACGTCCAGTAAAATACAGGGGAATTCAAGGGTTTGTCTGGTAGACAGGAAGATGTGGCCAGTGATTAAAGACAGAGTGATTGAAGATGTGTAGAAGATGGTCCAACGTGGTGAGGGAGGCTATCTGGCCAGCATTTTCTCCACCATAAGCTTGGCGTAGCGAAGGCGGCTGGCCAGCTCCTTACTACAGCCGAACTCCTCCAGCAGAGACAGCTTGTAGGTGCGGAAGTCTCGCTTCTCGTCGATGTAGGTCACTGCAGCCATCAGTGGACAAAGGATCAGCTTGGTGTGGTCCTGGCAGAGGGAAGATGCAGGGTCAGGATTCGTGCACAGGGCGTCATGAGACAGGGAAGGATAAAAAATTGTATTCAACACTTAATGAAAGACTATTACAAGAGGCTGGTGGGAGAGGATGTAGCGCATTACTTACCTGGAAGAAATTGATTTGAACTGTGCCGTTGGTGAGGTGCAGGACGATGGCGCTCTTGGTTCTGAACCAGACGGACAGGTAAGGCAGTCGAGCAAGTTCGTCTCCTTCCCGCCGTGCAATGTTAGCGCCAGCCTTCAGCAGATGCTCGCTCATGTAATTGCGGAAATATTTCAGCAGTGTTATCTAAAAGGGGAGAGAAGGAGCAAGTCCGATAAAAAAAATCAGTTGGGATTGTTACAAGAATGTAAATGGATTGTGATTGGAGGCCTCCGCAGCGAACCTGCAAAATGTAATCAAATGCTCAAGAAGTAAATGTAGAGTCATGAACTGACCTTCTTGTTGAGAGTAGGAGGGTAGGAGCGCACGTTGAGGTAGGACTCAGCTGCTGCCTTGTCAATGTACTGCAAACTATCTCCGTCAGCGTACATGATCAGACGTGTGTAATCATTGAACAGCACACCCACGCTGTTGTCACAGAGCTGGTAGCCTGAAATACACAGTTGAAACTCTCCATGAGGAATCCTCAAACTAGAGTCATAAACTACAGCAATTTGTCGTTACTTACATACACACTTACTTCATGGCGGACATTTTGACATGTCTTTGCAGGACAAGCACAGCTGTACTAATGGTGGACATGCTGGCTAACTGTCTTTGACCCACTGTTACTATTATCGGCATTTCTCTTATTTCAGTTCCAAATGATAAATGTGATTCATCCAGATAAGACTACCATACAAACTGCTGGGTCAGTGTCAAAACCTTCATTTGTTGCTAAACTGTAGTTGAAATGAACAATTCAACTCATGTCAGCCATTTTCTCACATTAAGACCAACTTCTATCACCTAAATAGACTTCAACTATACAGTCAAATTATTCTGTGTCAAAAAAATATCAATTCCACACACAAAAATGACTGAAGATGATTGTAGTTAAATCAGGTGATGAGTGATAGTTTAAGAGTATAAACCTAGTTATGAGTCAGATTCCAACTCTTACCTAATCCATATTTGTCAGAGTAGTCTACCCATTTGCTGATCCAGAAGATGGGGATGCATGCAGGATCCTCTGCCTCTTCTAAAAACACAAAAACAGAACAAACTCTAAGTATGCAAGGATGACATGCAAAGAGATGATCAAATGTGCAACACAACTAAAATGATTTGTCAACTAAAGTCTGGACTCACCTTGGCAGATGACTGCCTTCTCAGAGGGCTTGGCAGCAATGATAATGTTGAGCTGCTGCAGCATATCTTTCAGGTGGTTTTCTGCCGGCTCTGGCTCCCTGTACCAAAAACACAAGTCAAAGCATTTAAATACAGAGGCATGGCTCATGTAGAATAAGGTCACACAAAAAGCAATTCTGTATTGTCGCAATGTCTTTTACAAAAATCTTAATTTCAGTTGATGACATTCATTTTGCAGGTCATTAAATCAAAGCCATTTCCCATTTATTTCCTGCCTGATCTCACAATGGTGTGAATAAGAGTCTGGTTAAATTAAACCTACTACTCCACACACACATTAACAACTTCTAGTGAGCCCAACACATCAAGAGGGGGGAAAAAATAAGCATTTTTATTTAAGCATGACATGCGTATAAATAAACACTTGTACCTACAACACTGAACAAATATCTCACCTTTGCACAGGCTCGTCCTTCACATCCACCTTCTCTGTCCCTGCAGGAAAGAGAAAACCACATAATCAATACTTTTCTGGGTACCAAAATAATTATCTGGATACACCTAACTGCAAAAAGATATATTATTTCTCCATTTGTCATTCATTTACTGCTGGGACCATTACCTTTGTTGTTAATGGCAGTCAGTGGGCGTCTCTGGTTAAGCTCCATAGCTGCAGTGGGGCCCATGGAGAACCGCGGGGGCACAGTGAGGCAAGTGGTGGGCAGACGTGAAGGGATGTAGCCAGATGTTATGAACTCGTCCGTTTGCAGCTCAGCGATAGTGGGCCTTTGAGCAGGATCAGCATGCAGCATCCGCTTGATGAGAGCAGATGCGGCCGGATTGATGTGCTGCAGAGACAGTTGTTAATTCAGGAGGGAGGAGCAAATGGCATATGCCAAAATGACTGTGTGCTACATCAGTCTAGCTTACCCAGGGGATTGTGTAGTTGTTTTTCTTGATGCGGTTGTAGGTTTCCTTCAGACAGGAGGTCTCAAATGGGGGCTTACCCACCAATAAAGTGTACCTAAGGGAACACAGACAGCAAGCACATCGATGTGACTCTGCTCAGTCATGTGGAAAATTGCTGCTCAGCAGCAAAGCCATTTCCCATGTGAGCTTGTGTATTCAGACTTACAATATGCACCCAAGTGACCAGACGTCCACTTCGTAGCTGTGGCCTTTCTTGCAAAGCACTTCAGGTGCAATGTAGTTGGGCGTTCCACACAAAGTCTTCTTTCTCTCACCATCAAATTCTATCTTAGTGGCCAAACCAAAGTCCCCTAAGGAGAAAAGCAGACAATCTTTTGTAAAGCAGCAGACTAAAAATGAACTAGGTCCTGTGTAAACTTCATGACACAATAATTTTCATCAAACAGATGTTTGTTAGTGTTGATAAATGTTCATGGCAGGTATCACCCCTGTTTCAGGTTTGACCAGAGATTTATAATTCAATCATTTGTAATCAAACAGAATGAATTACCTATCTTGACCTCCATGTCATCATTGAGGAAGATGTTTCCCAGTTTCAGGTCTCTGTGGATGACCTTGTTGTTGTGCAGGTATTGGACACCCTTGAGCAGTTGAGTCATGTAGTAGCGAGTCTCAGGCTCAGTCAAAGCCTTACGACGCTTATGCAGCTCCAACAAGGACTGAAATAGAAAATAAAATTATAACTCAACACCTATAAGACAGTGTTGAGAGTGGCGCAATGTTAAATAGTTTGGTTACAACCCAAAACGTTAGTGAATGGACTGGGGAATGATTCCAAATATTTGGGATGCGACCAGGGTAGCACAAAACACAAAAAAGGAAGTAGGTTGACAATCATGTATGATTATTGGTAAGATGACTGATTTGATGTTACTATTTAGGTAATAAAGGGCCATGCTCAAAATCAAATTAGCTTTTCTTGCAATTTCAGCTACCCCCACTAGGACTTGTAGGAAAACGTAAGTGATCGCCGTGATAACTATTTCCCTTAAGAGTTCAGTGAGGAAATGGCATGCACTTTCCAAAATTTATACTCACCCTTCTCCTGCAGATTTCCAGGACAACAAAGACGAAGTCCTCGTCTTCGAAAAACCCCTGAAAGCCGACGATGTTTGGATGGTCGAGACTCTTGTGAATGGCGATTTCAGAGGTCATTTTCTCTCTCTGGTGCTGCTTCAGGATCAGGGACTTCGGCACGATTTTCCCGGCGAACACCTGCTTGGTGTCGACATCTGTAATTTCATAGCATTTGGCGAAACCCCCTTTTCCGAGGAATCTTCCTCTCGCATATCTTTTAATGGCGCGTGAGTCAACCAGAATATCTGGGATTTCTTTGAGAGGAGCTGATTTTGGGTCGACATGTGCCGACGGATTCGTCGGCTTCGCAATGCCTGCACTCATGTTGGATCAAAGCACTCTTCTGTGACTTTAAAAGAACCTTTTAAAACTGTTCGGCGGCCGTGGTATAGATGATACTTACAAGAGTCAAGCAAATATTAACCCTACCTCAACCGACGTTAGATTAGCCCTGGAGGCTAGCTTGCTCCCATACACCTGTGAAAAATCAAAACTAACGCGAACTATATTCGAACCCTTGATTAAATGATAAAACTGCCGTGCATGTGAATCTCAAGATCCCAAAAAATCAGACGCAGACATGAAATTAAACCCCGATCTCCTCCCACGGTAGTTGCTGCGTTACCCCGTCTTGCCTTTTGACAACAGTTTCAGATAGAAGTTTAAAATACTGCGTCGGTCGTTAAGACGCTCTCTGATTGGTCCGCTGGATTTGAATTCCAAGGCGGTGCAACAAAGCATTATGGGAAGATTATTGCAAATACAGCCAATCGCTGGGCGAGAAAGTCATATTATGCAGCATGATTGGCTGAATTACTGGTGCCGATCGCTTACGTTCATAAAATAGGAGTGACGGGAAATGTAGTCAAAAAGGGATTTAAATCATACATGTGATGAGCACAAGTTCATTGGATTTTATAATGTTTTAGGGGTTTTTAAATGATTTTCTCATGTAAAACAGTAAGATCAAATGTGTATTACGAAAGAATTATTAAAAGTTATGTATTTGTTGCAGCTATAATCCACAGGCTTGGTCTCACTATTTATTTTCACTTCTTCTCAAAGATAAACGGTTTTCTTTAGAGGCCTGAAATGAATCTACGTCTACTAAACTGTCGGAGGGCAGCTGTCCACACGTTCCCTCGGCTGATGTACATCGGTCTGAATGCTGATGTTACAACCCTCTCACTGTGTGCTTTTATAATTCCTGTAATTTCTTCTTTGCTCAAAGTTTTTGCAAACCTTCAAATCAAGGGGGAACAAAACTGACCTTGTATTACTCTGAGTGGTGCAACAGTACAAGTTAAATATGAGCCATGCAAGAATTGCTTGAATTCTGTAAAGAGGACTGCACAGACTCTGCTAAAAGACTGATGGCCTCCTCTATGGTTTCATCTTCTTCAACATCAATAGGACTAGAAATTAGACACGACAGGATAAAAAAAGATACATTCCTTAACAAAATGGACCAGCATAAAATGCGACCTAAATGTTATCTGTGAAAACCTTAATACATATAAATGTACATGAAATCTGCAAAGTGAGTAGTAGTTTCATTTAGCCCCCGCTGTCCTTGTAATTCCATCCCATCATCAGATGGAGCACTGGCTTCAACACTCTCTTGTCTCTCACATATGTTCACTCTGGGTTGTGGATGGTGTATCTCTCTGACTCACTATATGAACCAAATCTATTCCGTAATAACATGCAATAAGTCACCAATTATCACAAAAAAAAGTCAGATTTCCATAGCCTTCAGAATGAAGCAAGCAACCTCAAGAAGCTGTTATTCACAGTGATTTTCACACGGATGAGTGGCGTTTTTTTTTTTTTACCCACCTCTCCTTCGATGTACAACTGGGCTTTCAAAATCACTGTCATCAGACAGTTCCACACACCCATTCTGCAAAAAAGAAAAGTGTGAACTCCTATGTAAAATGGGCAACTTGAATAGCAAGTCACAAAATGAAATATTTGCAGTATGACACAAAGAGCTAGGCGATATGGTTGAAATAATAATAATGATCATAAGGATTTTTCTCAATATCAATATATCTCACGATATGGTTCATGAATGCAAAATCACGTTAAATAATCAAACTAATGTTCATCTCACTGAACCAAATGGTTAGGTGTGATGTCAAACAAAACAGAAATATTCAAATAATATTCCCACCATACCCCAATTTATGAGTTTTTCAGTAAAATTTGCTTGTCATTATCAATTTAGACAGCAGAAATGTGTGTCACGAATAGGATGGAATCTGCACTTAGTTTTATAAATGAGGCCCCTGGAGTTGGCGAGGAACAGACTTGGTAGCGCTGGTCTATGCGGATCGGCTTTTAGCCTAGCTCGTATGCTGGCTCTTTTCCCACACTTCTGTTTCCTTTCTCGCCTCTGTCTGGGCAAGCTAGCCAGTGGGATGGTAATTCCGATAGACTCCAGGCTGCATAGGATCTCCGGGGAGATGAAAGTTGTGTCAAGTCCTAAGTGTGTGTGTTGATCCCTAATAAAAACTAGCTGGGAACGTTCATATGTGAGAGCTACTTTACTGAAAAAAGAAAAACCAAATAAGAGAACTAAGAGGTAGAAAGAAGATGAAAAGAGAGAGAGCTGAGCCGCTGCGTCCTTCCACACCGCTATCTTGGAACATCAACAGAAGAGCACCTGGCATTTTCAGCCAGGAAAAACGCTTTGGTGGACACAGGCACTTATTCCAGCAGTAACAGTCCCATCTCTCACCAGATCATCACCAAAATTTAATCACCTCTAGGATATGCTAGGGTCCATCTTTGGTCAAAATGTCATGCAAATCCGTCCTTTTGATTTTGCGTAATCCTGCTAACAAACAGACACACAAACAAACCGAACCAATCACATAACCTCCTTGGCGGCGGTAATAATAATAATAAGAACTAGAAAGCACTTGGAGAGCGCAAACCTCTGCCAAGGCTGCTCAGTTTCCCCATGTTGGCATTTCACTCCAAAGCAAAAGTCCCATAATGTAACCCTCTGAATTAAGTCATTAGAAAGTTTGACAGGAAAAATTAAAACAAAATCTTTGCAATTTACTAAAATCTTTATTTATTGTGGCTGTTAGTTGTTCATATTGTCATCTCACATAAATAAACTGCAATGCCACAACAGGTAATTGACACTTGTAACACTTTAAGAGTTCTTACAAAGCCACACACACAGGCAGGACAAAATATTATAATGGGGTAACGTTACCTATGATGAAGAAAGATGTGGCTTTGACCAAAACACACATGCACACACCTATACGTGATTGCGCTGCAATTGTCCCCACACATAGACCACACACACAGGCAGGAGAAAAGGAAGTATATTAAAACAGGGTAATGTTTTGTTGAAATTCATAAGCTGTTATATGGACATGAGTCAATTAGATACATTTGTCAGGATGGGGACACTTAACATTACAAATGTATATGTGGCAGGTTAATCATATAATAATAAAAAATAAATAAACAATTCCTGGATCTAGACAGTGATCCGAATCACCACCAAAATCTAATTGGTTTTTCCTTAGGCCACTTCCAACATCTCCTGAAAATTTCATCAAAATCCATTGATTAGTTTTTTAAAAATCCTGTTCACAAACAAACCGACAAACCAACGTACCAACCAACGCCGGCAAAAACATAACCTCCTTCCTTGGCGGAGGTAATAATAAGAATATAATAATGATGATGATGATGATGATGTTAGTGGGTGTCAACCAGGATCACAGCAGTAAATCCCATCATGATCCACTGGAACCTGCAGGACCTATCCTTTCATTTTTATTCCTGTTTTGTATATGCAGTCATTCAATGGAAAGGATATTTAGTTAACTTGTAATGGAATGTGCCATATAAATAAAACTTCCATTGTGATTGAAAATGGATGCGATTGACCTATTATTTGACTTCTTTACTGCTGTGCTCATACAGTACCAGACTCAGTCTTCTGTTAGTTCACTCCATTTGGTGAAGGATAGAATTAATAGAATATCATATTTTCAACTTGTGTGCGTAATCTTTAAGCAACATCCTTGCCATTGACAAAAAAATTGTCTAAGAGACCAGATGTATTATGATGGGTGATGTTTCAGTACTGGAAATATCTCCTTTAGTCTAGCACAAGAAATCAGGAGCCTCTTTCTGATTGGTTTTCATTCACAGCAGTGTTGGCTCTGTATTCAGTTGCAGATTATAGAGCTGACATGGGTATCGGTATAGAGGAACATAAAAGCAGATTAAGTGGATGTGGACAGAGCAGATGAATGAGTGTGTTTACCATCGTAACAGCACGATGTGGCATCATGCAAATGAGGGATCTATTTTTACACGGCACTGACTGATCTTAATATTCCCTCTGTGTATAGAGGCTAACAATGGCAGGAAATGTATTGGGTCTATTTATTTATGGACCCAAGATGATTTAAAGAGGATTTAAAATGTGAATTCTAATATTGTGCATCTTCCTTTCGAAATTTGTGTGGAGACATGGAAAACTATATTTTTACTGGTTAATAATGTAGTAAGAGAACCAAACTCAGGGACCTAGTATTCATGCAGCACCAAGTTAAATTACTGTACGTTTTTGCAGATTTTAAAGCATTTCATTGAATCACAGTCATCTCTGCATTTCACCACAAACTCCTACAGCTACAGTACTTGTATTTATAACTATATGATTTTACTTTATACTTCCACTCCACAACATTTCAGATGCAAATATTGCACTTTCCCCATTATTTTTAGCCAGTTAAGTGCTTTGAAGGTTTTATATATGATCAGTTGGCCTGTATAATATGATGCAATGTCATAGATTACAATACACGCAGGGGACATAAGCTTTACTTCATCAAGTATGAAATTCTGCACATACAGTAATTACATCTATTTTCATAATTTACAATTTTAGTTATTGTTTCAATAAAAAATACCTGCTTAATGATTGGATGCTTTTCCTTGTTATTTATGATAGTACGGCCCTGGATAGTTGGACAAAAGAAGAAATGTTTTTCGAGTTAAATAATGCTAAACCTTTACTCGACATGAATTGCCCTTGTGGGATTAATAAAGTTGTCTGAATCCGAGTCTAAATAATGGGATATTGTGGACTGCAGCCTATGCTTAAAGTTTTATGTACACACACTATTTCATTAACAAAGTATACTTAATTAAGGTGTATTAAGAATGAGGTGTAGTAGATTGAAAATGTATGAAACAGCAGACATGGATCACTAAAATATTTTATTTGTATAGGGTACAAAATATCGGCCTATACAAAAATGTGAATAAACATATAAACATATAAGCAGCTCTGGGATCCCATTAAACTCTAAACATTACTGTCGAGACGTTCAGGGACAGTTAAGTTTTATATAGTTGACTCTTCCGTCCAACTTTGCACGCGCAGTCCAGCTGCAGAGTGCATCACCAAACACAAAATGTTCTATGACAGAACACAGCTGTTGGTCTTCTTCAGTGGCGGTCTTTTTTTGACTGATGGTCTGGGCACCGTGTCTCTGCGCCTCAACACCGCAGGGCTCAGCCGGTGTGGCAGGTCCACCTGTTGAAGCAGCGCCCCAAACACTCCGACCGTGTTTCCACCGGTAAGCGCGGACGCCTCCACGAAGTTGGCGTCCCACTCGCCCTCCACTGTGGCCATGACATCAGCCGCCAGCAGCACGCGACCCTCGTTCTCGGTCAGATCTGCCTTGCTGCCAACGACGGTGATGGGCGCGCACTTGTCGCCCCGCAGCTCCAGAATCTCGTCTCGCAGCCGTCGCACCTCATCGAGGGATCCAGGGTCGTCCACCGCATACACGAGGGCGAATGCGTCACTGTGTCGGATGGAGAGCTCCCGCATGGCCGGAAAGGAGTAGCTCCCGCTGGTGTCCAAAATTTCCAGACTCATCTTACCAGACCCCGCAATGTCGCACTCCAGCACGTGAAGCTCCTCCACTGTGCGCGTGTACTTGTGTTCGAAGCGGTCGTGGAAGAAACGGTGGATGAGTGCGGTCTTACCGACCCCACCTGCACCGAGAAATACCAACCGGACGGCGTTGGGACGCCCTGACGGAGACATGCCGACAGATCTGTATGATGCCGGACTAAGCAGCAGAGACTGCTGGCGGCGAGGTGAGTGTCGCTGGCACCGCTGATGGAAGCGGCTCTACGCTACTCATTGAGAATTTATAGGCTGGTCGCCGCTGCTCTCCACCAATAAGCGCCCTCCCTCTCATCTCTCAGTCTCTCTCAAGATGATGAATGAAGAAGGTCAAGTTCAGACTCTAGTTCGGGAACATGCAACACTCTGATATCTGTCAGCATGCAAAGAAAAATGAATGTAATGCCTTCAACAGTCACTGGCAGTAATGGATCGACACATTCTGGCCACATAAGCATGTTATTTACAGGCCTGAGTCATGCATACAGCTTTAAACGTGAAAATCATATGAACAAGTAGACACAGCCATGTGTTCACAAAATAAATACTATATTCAGATCATTTTAATCAAGTCAGAGTACACAAGTATCACCATATAAGAGAAAGTATAAGAGTAAGAGCCAGCAGATTGAGTTACAATCAGTGTAATACTGTAGAACTACATTATTTATTTCTGATACATCACTGTTTAAGCAGCATTTTACTGTCTAGATTTACTATTTTTGATAATGTGCATCCTACATTTACACATTATTTTTTCCTTTATTAATTCAATCTCTTTCCAGAGAGACACTGAAACAATATAAAAATAAAATACAAGAATATAAACAGACATACTACAGAAGAGTATAAATATATCCTGTTAAAATGTAGCTATAGTTTTACAAAAAGTTCTGACCAAGTGTACAATTTTCTTTTTAAAATGGACTCAGTTGCAACAAAAGCAATGACCTTTGATGATGAGAAATATAGCAGATTAGAAAGTACACTATTTGCCTTAAAATTGTACAGTACCTGTGTAAACATGCATACTGGTCCACCACCAGTGTAATCATTCAGCCATGAACCTGTTCTTATTATCAGACCTCAACATGAATTATCTTTCAGGCTCCATGAGAATAAGAAAAATTCATACATTAATAGGTGATCATTTTTAATTTTTTTTTTCATTCTTATTCATCATTTCCCTCATTGCTTTTATTCTTGGTCCATTATTTATGTTGCTGTACTTTGTTAACTCACAGCCTGAAGCCTCCATATAAAAAGAGACGGTCCTTCATGCACACACAACCAAGACACAGTCATTTTTACATCAGATATGAGTCATGAAAGGTTTCTAATGATCCGCCTCAAAGATCCGCTCTATAATAAACAGACAACATATTGGATACAGACGTGCTGCACACATTCTGTTATTTAAAACTTTAAAACTTTTGAGTATAGTGGGATTGGACTGAATTTTCAGAAGTAGATGAGAACTTGTAGATGATTTGAGTGGACCATATGTGAACATATGTTTCTTGAGAAGCACTTAGTGGTGTGGTAAAGTCAGTTACCACATCAGATGGCAAGAGTAGGGTTTGGAAGCTGCAATCAAATTTCTATGAGGCCATCAAATGTAGAGAACATCTTGATGGTTTTCTCTTGAAGCTTTTCATCTTTTTCACCAGACACAGAGCTAAATTCTCCCTTTCTGTCTCTTGCTGACTCATGCTATCTGGCTGGATGTGGCTATCGCTGGGCAAACAGATACTGTGATAGTCAGTCAATGTGTTCGTGCATTTGGGTGTGTGCATTAGTTTGTTCTATCCCTTATCTCTAACCTTGAAGAAGGTCAGTATTTCCTGTTTAATACAAGGGCCCAAATAAGATATGAACAAATTACACAGAAAAGAACAAACTGGCCAGCAAACTAATCTGAGTCACCAGTTGCAACAGCGCTTTCACTGGATGCAGTTGTCAGGCATCCTTTAATACAGAGCTTTCATATGGACTGGTTGACTGTTTCAGACATTTATAGGCCAATCTTGTGACATTAATTGCAGCATTTACAACCTTTTTGTAAAGAAAACACTTGTAATCCATCAGTTTCTCTATAGAGGAATAGTGTCAGGAGTGTAATAAACTATGGCATGCACAAAACAAGGTCCAAATTATGGAGAGACCCAAACAAAGTGCAAACACCTCAACACCCATATTTGATTTTTGAACATCTCATTCTAAACTATATGCTGATAAACAGAATCCACTCTTTTATTTTTAAATTAAGTAATGAACGTCACTGATGATGTGTCCAGGTGCATCATAAGACTATGTATCTTGCAAACTTCCGTCTGGAACAACCAGTGACTACCAGGAATAGACTGGTTGACTACCGAGAACAGAGTGGTGACAGCTGGAGAGACAGCGGACAGCTCGGAGAGACGGCAACGGGGCAGTGAGGGTTAGCAGCCCGACCTGCATCTTCTGAGAAGAAGAAACCCACAGCAAGCTACAGATCAACCTACGGAAAAATACCCCCAGGGATTCCCGAGAGGGGTGAGGATGAGAATCCCAGTCGGACGGACCAAAGGACACTGACACATGGCAATGGTATCACGACAATGAGTATGGAATGTATTTGCGGTAAAGTTTGCAAGAACCCGCGTGGCCTGAAGATCCATCAGGCCAAGATGAAGTGCATGCAGACGGTGCAGGCGTCACAGCGCGCAGGGATTGCCCCTGGTGAGACACAGGAGGAGCCAGGCCCGGAGTCAACCCACAGTGCCCAGAACCTCCAGGTGACGCAAGCATCAGACCCACGCAGAGCATCAGACCATCGCCGGGTAAAGTGGCCCCAAGCCAACAAGGAGAAGGAGTGGCTCCAGTTCGATGAAGACGTCGATTCCATCTTGGAAGTAACTGCCAAGGGTGAAGTTGATCGACGCCTCCAGACAATGACAACCATCATCGTCAGCTTAGCAGCTGAGCGATTCGGGCTGGAGGAGAAGAGGGCAGTGAGACTCCCCTACATTATGAATAACAGAGCGAGTAAGATCCACCAGCTCAGGAAGGAGCTGAAGAACTTGAGGCAGCGGTTCAAGGAGGCAAGGGAGGAGGAGAGGGGACCTCTCACAGAGCTGCGCAACATCCTTCGCAAGAAGCTCATGACCTTGAGGAGGGCTGAGTGGCATAGGAGGCGGAGGAAAGAGAGGGCCAGGAAGCGTGCTGCCTTTTTAGCGAACCCATTCGGGTTTACAAAACAGCTGCTTGGGCAGAAGCGCAGTGGCCAGCTCACCTGCTCCAAAGCTGAGATCGACCGCCACCTCAGAGACACCTTCAGGGATGAATCCAGGGAGCAAGATCTGGGCCACTGTAAGACTTTAATTAATCCACCTGCACCAACTGTGGACTTCGACGGGAAGGAGCCCTGCTGGAAGGAGATCCAGGAGGTGATTAAGAAGGCAAGAGCAAGCTCAGCCCCAGGTCCGAGTGGGGTACCTTACAAAGTATATAAGAACTGCCCAAGGTTACTCCACAGGCTCTGGAGGATCTTGAAGGTGATATGGAGGAGGGGCAAGGTAGCTCACCAGTGGAGGTATGCAGAAGGGGTGTGGATTCCAAAGGAGGAAGAGTCGAAGAACATCGATCAGTTCAGAACCATCTCGCTGCTCAGTGTTGAGGGGAAGATATTCTTCAGCATTGTGTCCAGGCGCCTGACAGACTGAGGAATTCCTTCATCGACACCTCAGTCCAGAAAGGAGGGATCCCGAAGGTACCGGGGTGTCTGGAGCACACAGGCGTGGTCACCCAGTTGATCAGGGAAGCCCGGGAGAACAACGGGGACCTGGTAGTGCTGTGGCTCGACCTGGCAAACGCCTATGGTTCCATACCCCACAAGCTGGTTGAAGAGGCACTGAACCGGCACCATATCCCAGGCAAGTTTAGGGACCTCATCTTGGACTATTACAACAGCTTTAGTCTAAGAGTCTCTGCTGGGTCTACAACCTCAGAGTGGCACAAGCTTGAGAAGGGAATTATCACTGGATGTACTATTTCAGTGATCCTTTTTGCGCTGGCCATGAATATGCTGGTGAAGTCTGCTGAAGTTCAGTGCAGAGGGCCCCCCACCAAGTCTGGTGTCAGACAGCCGCCCATCAGGGCCTTTATGGATGACCTGACTGTGACGACTACATCTGTCCCAGGGAGCAGGTGGATCCTGCAGGGCCTCGAGGAGCTGATCACCTGGGCTCGCATGAGCTTCAAGCCGGGGAAGTCTAGATCCCTGGTGCTGAAGAAAGGGAAGGTCATCACCAAGTTTCGTTTCGCACTTGGTAGCATCCAGATACCATCGATCACAGACAAGCCAGTGCGAAGCCTGGGGAAGGTGTTTGACTGTAGCCTGAGAGACACGGCATCCATCCGAGCAACCAACCAAGAGCTGGAAGCTTGGCTGGCTGCAGTGGACAAGTCAGGCCTACCCGGCAAGTTTAAGGCCTGGATATACCAACATGGCATCCTCCCACGGATACTTTGGCCCCTCTTGGTCTATGAGGTCCCAATTTCCACAGTCGAGGGCTTTGAGAGGAGGGTCAGTAGGTTCCTGCGGAAGTGGCTGGGACTACCTCGGAGCCTGAGCAGCATCGGCCTGTACGGGCAGAACAACATGCTAAAGCTCCCCATTAGCAGTCTGAATGAAGAATTCAAGGTGACCCGTACCAGGGAGGTGCTGCAATACCGTGAGTCCTCCGACCCAAAGGTCTCTCAAGCTGGCATCGAGGTCAGGACAGGACGGAAGTGGAGGGCATCAGCGGCCGTGGATGTCGCTGAGTCGCGGCTAAGGCACAGGGTGCTGGTGGGCACAGTGACGCGTGGAAGGGCTGGCCTAGGTAGCAGCACAACACCATGCTACGACAAGGCGCAGGGGAAGGAGAGGAGGTCGCTGATCCAGGATGAGGTGCGAGCATCAGTCGAGGAAGAGCGAGCCAGCAGAATGGTTGGAATGCGGCAGCAGGGAGCCTGGACAAGATGGGAGCAAGCGGTGGAGCGCAAAGTCTCATGGGCTGAGCTTTGGAAAGCCGAGCCCCATCGAATAAAGTTCTTAATCCAGGCTGTCTACGATGTTCTACCAAGCCCATCCAACTTGTTCTGCTGGGGAAAGGTGGATTCTCCAGCTTGTCCCCTGTGTCTGAGGAGAGGGACCCTGGAGCATATCCTCAGCTGCTGCCCGAAAGCCCTGGGAGAGGGGCGCTACCGCTGGCGTCATGACCAAGTCCTGAAAGCCATAGCGGACACCATCTGTAGTGGGATTAGCCACTGCAAGCGCCTCCGCCCAGTGAGAAAGACTATCACTTTCGTCAGGCCTGGGGAGAAGCTACCATCAGCTGCCAGGACCACCTCCTCTGGTCTGTTAGCAGCGGCACAAGACTGGGAGCTGAAAGTTGACCTGGGGAAACAACTGAAGTTCCCAGAAACGGCTGCCACAACATCGTTAAGACCAGACTTGGTGCTGATCTCGGAGGCCTCCAAGCAGATCATTCTCTTGGAGCTCACCGTTCCTTGGGAGGATCGAATTGAGGAGGCCCACGAGAGGAAGAGGGCAAAGTACTCTGAGCTGGTGGAGGAGTGTCGAGGCAATGGGTGGCGAGTGAGGTGTGAGCCCATTGAGGTGGGTTGCAGAGGGTTTGCAGGCCAGTCCCTCTGTAGGGCCTACAACATGCTGGGCATTACAGGGGCCAGTAGGCAAAGGGCCGTCAAGTTGGCCACCGAGGCAGCAGAAGCTGCATCACGGTGGCTTTGGATCAGGAGAGGAGAGCCGTGGGTGGGGTAGAGCTAACTGGACACAAGTCGGGGCTTGATCAACCCCGGCTGGGTCGCCTGGGGGAGGGTGTCTGATTGTTGAAAGACCCGAAACACCCAATGACCCCAGGTAACGTCACTGATGATGTGTCCAGGTGCATCATAAGACTATGTATCTTGCAAACGAACTATGCAGCACTCAGAGAGCACAAAGCTCTGCTAAGAGCCTCTATCCCACAATGGTAAAGAATTCTTTAAAAATTCTGGATCCAGATTATGATCAGGATCCCTGTCAAAATCTAATGGATTGTTCCTTGGGCCATACTCTACCTCCCAAAAGAATTAAATTAATCCAGATTTGTTCATAACAGACAAATGCCAGTAAAAAACATCTTGGCAGAGGTAAAATTATTTGTTAACTATTGTGAGTTCAGGCACTCCACAAAATTCATGAACCTGGCTGCAGGGGTTTGCTTCCATTCAGTCTCAAGAGCATTAGTGAGATGCAACACTGATGTTGGATGAAGCCAGTCTCACAGTCTGTGTTCAGGGTCATGGATGGGGTTGCAGTCATGACTCTGTTCAGGCAATTCACGTCCCTCTACAATAAACTGATGAAACAATTTCCTGTATGGACCACGTTGAAAGAGAAGATCACATTCCCCAAAGTTGGAAGGACACTGTTGTCTAAAATACAATAGTAATATACTGAGCAACAGTAGAAACGCATAATATTAAAAACCCAATATTTTCCTTTCACTTGCCCTAATCTACTGAAACAAACAAACATGTGATACATAGAAATGACTTTTTTAAGTACCCACAACCAAAACATGTTAAATCATGAATAACCATCATTTAGTCATAACATAGAAATAACACTTATTGGTGCATTTCAGAGTAAACGATGGTGTTGGTCAGATTTTTTTGTGCATGATTGAAAACACCTGGCCAAGGCAATAAAATCCTGGGTCTAATTAATGTCCTACTGAAACAACTGATGATGTCACGACTTCCACAAAACTTATGTGACCAGGCAGTTGGGATGCTGATGATGCTGATGGTCGGAACTCAGCAGACACGTGTAGCACAGATGTTACAGATGTTATGGCTCATTGCACAGTGGCAGATCACATTTAGTGACAAGTCCAGATTTAACTTGCACAGAGCTGATGGTCGTAGGCGTGTGTATCGTCGCCGTGGTGAATGAAATTTATTTACCATCAATTTCGGACCTCTAAACTCCAAACCAAAGGCAGCTGTTAGAAGATGGCAATTAATTCCTTTCCTGAGCCTAAGCTCAAGAGTTGAATCAGTCAAAATGAACATTTTACCACGACTATTGTCTCTTTTCCAAACACTACCTGTGGAAATAAAAACTCAGCAGTTCAAAGAATGGGACAAACTTGTATCGAGATGTATTTGGAACAGCAGAAAGCCAAGAATTAAGTACCAAACATTGTAACTTAAAAAGGAGCATCGGGGAGTAGGACTCCCTTGCTTGTTAGAGTACTACTGCCCAGCCGAGGCCTCTCATTTGTTGGTGTAACCCTGGATACTATGCGAGGTGGAAGGAAGTGGAGCTGGCAATGGCTGATAAGATTCCACTTCAAGCAGTTGTCTCTGATGAGAGGCTAATCGAACACCTGTTAGACAGCACAAATCCGTTTATCAACCTGTCCATGAAAGTTTGAAACGACACTCAAAGATTGTGTAAGATACACCTCCTCTTGTACGAGCGAGGTGATTAACACAATGTGTAATTTGGATACATCAAATGGACGATTACGGCTGGATGACTGATATCTTTATTTCAATTTTATGTACACAAACTTTAGGCAAAATGCTTGTAAATGTTGCTTGTAATTTTTTTCTTCTGGGTATCAATAAAAACAAAATGGTTCATTGTGGCTTTGTATTGACTATCGTTTGCTGAACCAGAAAACCATCAAAATTGTAGCTGCTGAACATTTTGTGGACCCCACTGCTTTTTCTGGCAGGACCTGTCCCACTCTGCCATGTTTGGTTGTCTTCATTGATTGGGTTGTTTAGGCATGAGAAGAGAGATCAGTTTGAGGTAAGAATATCAGGGTTAGCCAATCAGAAGCAGAGTAGGGCCATGAGTTCCATAATAATGCTATTGTGCACATGTTGCCATGCTAGCGTTAGCTCAAAACACCACTGTTCCTATACAGCCTCATAGAAAAATAACTTCTTTTTTTTAACATTTATAAATTCAGGGGGGAAATCTCATGTTCATCATCCTCTTCCATCGAATTAATTTCCTGCTTTGTCCCCCTCTTCTTATTATTCCTCCCTTCCTCCACACAAGTGCCATATTAGTTTCTTTCTGGCCGGGGGATTTGGCAAGCTCCTTATATTTTCCCTTACAAATGATTGGTTTTGCACACACAGCACACAAACACAGACTGACTGAAAATATGTTGGAATTGGAGCATTATTGTATTAGTATGAACTCAGCGGAAGCTCCTCACTTAGGCTCTATCACATGTCTCAGCTTATCTCAAAGATTTAATTCATTCAGTCAGTGCCTGAGAAACTGCATCTGTACTTAATGACTTAGACTACCACAAGGTTTATTAAGATCTCTGTTACATTCATGTTACATACATCTTAGATTCATCCTCTGCAAGCTCCATTCCTGCTCGTATCTAGCCTGTTACCGTGGCAACATGCAGAGATCCTGCAGTGGAGAACGAAGGATGCTGTTGCCTGTCTGTATCTAAACACACATGTGAAGTTGCACACACATCTGAGTAACTGTGTCTGTGTTCCTCTGATGAGTTGAGCTGAGTTTCCTCTGCAGAAGGACAGAAAAAGTAGAACAGGCTACCTCCCTCTGCTCTTGCCTACTTTTCTCTCGTTTTTGGCTCAGTGAAATCTCAACGGGGCATGATGTAGGTGCTTTCTTCCTTCTCTCATACAGAATAGCATTTGTAAAAAAAATCATGAAAATGGGTTTTCTTATCAAAAAAATATGGTGTAGTTGCCATGTAGGATAAACCTTTACTGAGGCTCAATGATGTGTGTTTAATTTCCTAGGTTTTGGACAACAAAAGAACTCTATAGTAAAAGGTCATCATTGGTTTTGGTCTTAATTGTCCTTTGCTTTAATGACAATAAGAAAACATAAAATATCATTAATTATTATAATTTATTTGTCACACTAAGGTAACTGAGGAAATTTCTGGCCGACAAAGACACACATTTTGCACAATTGTGTTTCTTTGTTTCTTTTCTGCTTTTTTAAGTGTCTATTCATCTAAAGGACAAACAAGATTTTAGAATCATGCTAGCAGCTCTGTGAGGCTCTACTTTGAGTTACGCATAAACATGCTAATATGCTTACAATGACAAGGCTAATATGCTGATGATTAGCAGATAATGTGCCCCATGTTCACCATCTTATTTTAGCCTGCGCAGATCACCAAAGTGATTGCAGCTTGTCCTGAAAGGGAAAATTACTGATTAAAATGGAAATCCACTGGAACCCATTCAACTATATTTACATAAAACCACAAAGTGAACCTTATAGTGGCGTTAGAGTTGTCCGTACCATGTCAGGAAGCTTTGAGCTCTGCTCACCAGAGGAATGTTTTGTGGCAGCCTATCTAGATGAGATGCTTCAGTCTCGACCACACTGGTCGTGTCAGTCTGTCAGTCCGACAGGCTGACACGCTGCTGGCATGGCCAAAGCTATATGTTAACTGGTAAAATATAGTTTTCTTAGAACTTTCTTTGTAGAACACTGTCTGTGGATTATCCATGTGTCTGAACTGGACAAATACAACAACAAAATAAAATAGTAAAATAAAAATAAGGGGAAGGGCCACTGTTTTGAGGGAACACTTTATTTGGCTTTTTTACTCTGTTCGGTTCAAAAGTAAGAACATGAATAAAAGTAAAGGACTGAAACTCTGGAAGGCACAGGCACAACAACAGATGACAAATAACTGACTCCATCATTGTGTTTACAACATCAGCAGCAGTAGCCAGTCTAAGGCAGACACTTCACCACAACAAACATGTGCTTTTATTTATTCATATCATTATTGTGCAGATTTTGTGTCACAGTTGGAATCCATGTATCCATGTCTGCATATTTGTATGTATTTATGCGTCTATACCACTACATACTTTTAAGGATGATCATTCTAAATAAGACAGGTCTTTTCTGTTTATACAGAGTATGTTTGCCTGCATTTTTACAGTAACAGTGAGAAAGGAAAACTGCAGAGATGCAGTAGGTTCTGAAACATTCAGTGACAAAAAAGGCTTATTTACAGCAAGAAACATGTAAATCAGTAACACCCCTTTATCTGATGTGTGTTGTGTTTTATAGTTTGAAGGAGAGCAGGAGAGAAAAGCAGTGAAATGAGCCAGAAGAACATTTAGCAGAAGACTAGATATTGTAAGTTATGAGTAATAAGTGTTCAATTAGACAACTACAGATAGGTAAAACTAAGAACTATACTCATCCCGACACTTATCAGGTATAGCTTGTGTAAATTTGACTGGAAGTGAATGAATAATGTGTAACCACACTATTATACATTCATTACACAACAAATCCCCAGTAAAAAGCCCAGTAAGAAGAGAAGAAAGAAATGATTTAAAATTAAACACCAACGGTAGTTTGGTGCTTTAACTTCCAGTTTATCTGCTTCAGTTTCCAACACACATCCATCCAGTCAAATTCACAACTACAAACACACAAGTACAAAAAAAACAACCTCCAGTATCTATGAGTAGTTTGAAGCATTGTGTCAGTGATGTCCAGTTGCGCTTCCTCAGTATTCCCATAAGGTGGCGCTGTTCAGGGAGTCAGCGCTGGCCTTTAGCCCTCCAGCATGGTCTCCTTTAAGGTACTTCCCTCCCAGAGCACAAATGGCCATCTTGTTGAGGTCACAGAACTCAAACAGGAACTGGACAGGAGTAGCGCTGCTACACACCACCGCCGAGTCGTCTCCAAAGCACCAGTACTTCCCCAGGGAGTCTGGACAAAGCACACACACTTACTGAGGCCTGACTCACACAGTGTGCATTACATCTTTACAAGCAAATTCAAGTGTGGTTATATCTTCAAAGTGAAAATAGTAAATAATAAATAATAAAATTGATGCTCACTTCACTTTACTATTATTCATTTCACAGAAATGTCATTGAAATGTTACAAAGAGATAACAGACCATAAGGATTCATTTCTCAGCTGTGTGTAAGTGTGCTGGTTAAATTGATAAAAGGTTTCAGATGATTGACAGTTATTGATCTATATAACAATATTATTCCCATTCAATGTTTTAAATACTGAATTTTCCCAGAAGCACAACAGAGTTAAACAGAGTTGTGGTGAGCACTATTTTTAAGGCACACATCAAAACCAGAGCTCAAAGGGACATTGTGCAAATCTGACATAGTTTCTTTCATTTAAAAAAGGTTTCAAGTCTCAGATGAACAGAGTCAATTAAGGAAAAAAATAAAAATGAAAGCTCCAAGCAGCTATTACCTCACTATATCTATACTTATACTTATACAACAAAGACATGTCTGTAGTTTATTTTTACACAGATTGATTGCGCCATAAGTGTAAAACTGGTGTTTTGAAGATGCTTTATTTCCTATTGCGTGCAACTGATTGCATGAGGATAAAAACAGGTTTAAACATGTCTGACTTTGGCACACCCAAGTGCTTGTATCAAAAAAGAGCAGTTAAATAGTAAATATGTAAAACAGGCAAGAACACCAGAGAAAGGCTGCGAGCTCATTATTTTTTGTCTCTTAAAATAATTGCTCACCTCTGAGCGAGTAAGCTCCATTGTGGAATTCCAGCTGGAAAACATCGTGTGACGCTCGGTTGGAGTCCAGGGTCGCAATTCCAGGTTTACGAGCTCCAATGAAACCATGCTCTCCACGAAAAACGATGATTGGACGGTTGATCAGTTTCATCAGGAACTGTTCAGCCTCCCCTGAAGAGACAGACTGATTAGGGCCTTGTTAGGGCTCATCTTCAAGCTAAGATAATCAAAGTCAATAGACATACAAGGGCACTTAGATTATCTACTTAAAGATGCTTTTGACAGGCTAGGTCCCTGGTCTGTTGTTTCTCCTCCTTTGGGGTGGAGAGAATTTTTCCTCATTGAGAGGAAGTACTCACACGACCCAAAAACAGAATTCCTTACAATCCTAATTTTCTGCTTGTATAATCAAGAACATTTGGAATTTGTTAGTTTTCACTCCTGCTCCCTTTTCATTAGTTTGCATCAGTTCAGAAACATCAGAAACATCACTGACCTGCATTGTCAACTGTAGCAACCAGCTGCCCGTTCTTCTTAGCGATCACATATTTGCCATTAGCAGCACGCACACACACACGACCATCATGCCACTCCAGTTCGAAGAAACTGTTAGCCGACCTGTGACAAACAAACCCAATGAGCAGACTGTCAGAAGGGTATGAGCAGGGGTGGGTGATGTGATGATTTTAGATAGCGGTCGACCTTGAAGGCTTCCACAATCTTCTTTTCAAGCAAATCGTGGGGATCACAGAATTTATTGTCTGTTACTTGTGTTTCCAAACTTCACACTCCTCCCTCCTCTGCCTCTGAAGGCTTATCCTGTTTTTTTCCCTATACCCTAACCCTAACCAACTCAATCAACATAAGCAACGAGTTCTCTTCTGGGACTAGGTGTTGGGGGTTGTTGCGTCCTCTGGTTGCGTTGGTCCGGGACGAGGTCATCAGGAGGTACCCAACCTTCACCAAGTGTTTCTGCCTTTATCCACAATGCCCTCTGGTTGGCAGGCCGGCAGCGGTGGCCAGGTCGCTGCCACCAGCACTTTCTTCAGCTAAGCTTCCTTTTATAAACTGTACTAGCCAGTCAGAGGCATAGCAAGGCAGACCATAACTTCTTCCTAGGAAACAAAAATCGCATACTGTAACCTCATTGACTAGCAGATCTGGGCTTTGTGAAGATAACAAATAGAGTGATGTAGACAACTAGAGAGCCATGTTGATTGGACAAATTACTTCATGTAGCTCTTCCTTGGGTGACATATTATGCCAAAAATGAACTATATTTAAACCAATATTGTGTTTCAATGGTGCAAATAGAGACACATGCTGTTTCAACTCTGGCTGTAGTCTAATGAGCATTTCAAAATGAAGAATGTGATCGAATTGATTGTGATATTATTTTTAGGCCAGATCGCCCAACCCTAGTTATGTGTGAAATGATGCAGTGTGTGTGTGTGTGTGTGTGTGTGTGTGTGTGTGTGTGTGTGTGTGTGTGTGTGTGTGTGTGTGTGTGTGTGTGTGTGTGTGTGTGTGTGTGGTTACTTGGTAGAGGCAGTGCACTGCAGTCCTCCACTTGCTGTCAGAGTCCAGTATTTTCCAGCAGCGGTTCTGAAGGCACACTTCCTTTCCTCACGGCTCATCTCCATCTGGAAGACTTCCTGGTCCCCTTCCTCATTCTGATTGGCTGATAGGTCCATGCCTAGAAAGGTCTGCAGTCAGTTTTCATTTGTCTCTGGTGTTTCTTTTTTTCTCTCCCTTGTCTAAAACTCTCCTACAGTTTAATTTAAGAAGTTCCCAAGATGGACATCCTGAACTCTCTGTGCCCGGCGGCTAAAGGTGTGGCTGCACAGGTTAGCTGTATTATCAGACCCATGAAAATGATAACAGGGCAGCAAAAAATATTATCAGGCAAGCTTTGCAACACTTTTACATATAATGTACACTTACAGTATAGGCCTATGGATTTAAAGACTAGGGCTTGGTTATGTATGAGAACCCAAGTATAGCCGTATTAATTGAGTTTTTGCCACTTGGCGGCAGCAGAGCAGATTGTAAACGCAACACTGCCATATCATCTTATTAAGTTTATATGGTGGAAATGTTAGTACACACTTGCCTATTTGGACAAACATCATGCTGATATATGCAGTAGCATTAACATTTATTTGTCCTGTTCAACCACCTCACAAATCCAATTTAGTCCAATATTCACAGTAGTTTAAGCTCTATTTTGGTTTGCTCTAATACAGTCACCAACTAGTTACTAGCTGTGAATGTGTGCCAATTGTAGCTGGAGAGGTTGTTGTAACATCAGAGCTTGGTCACTGAAAAGAACTGCAACTGAGGACGACACTGATGAAAATGATAAAAGAAACAGTAATATTGCAGCTTATAAAAACAAAACAATGTGCTGCAAGTTGCTAAAACACTTTATAGGTCTTTAAAGGTCTTTAACATGCTGCCCTGAAGGAGACGTGTCACTTTGACCTGTGATGGACAGTGTTATGGATATTTCTGGTATGGCCTGTTTGCCTCTCCTCTTTTATTTCTTCCTTTGTATACCTTGTATAGTTTGTATTTATATTGTGTGCTTTATGATGTCTGTTTTTTATTTCTCTTATTTGAATCTATGCTGCCATCTTGACCAGGACTCCCTAGAAGAAAAGTAGAATCTTGTATCTCACTGGGACCTTCCTGGCTAAATAAAGGATACATAAAAAAAGGGGAAAAAGTAGGGCTTAGTGGAACTGCAGAGTCCTGTGATAAGTCTATGTTGGTTTGCACTACTTAAGTGACACCTTGCACCTGCCGCATTACAAGCAGCCTTTTGACTCTATGGCTCTTCAGGCAACTTTGAAAGAACAATATTCAAATCAGAAACAAGACAGAAAGTCAGACTTGACTCTTAACTCGTCTCAAATGGTGTCAAAAGAGCTGTTAATCACTTCCCCAAAGAAGAGTCCAGAAAAAAAGTTTCTGATCTTCATTAAGAGGATGACACAAAAACCCTTATTGTGGAGTTAAGCTCGTGTCTAACAAAATGCCTGTGCATGCTTGACCTGCACAATATAACGTTTCAGCATGGACATGTCAGTGTGCTTACGCGTAATAGTCACATCACAGGACATGCAATGTCAAGTAAACCTCAGGAAAATGAACTCAAACACGTCATGCTACAATTTTTAGCCGCTTGATACAAAAGAAAAACCCTCGTGGTTCTCTTTTCCCAAGACTGACCTACAAGAGTCTGTCTGGGGCTCAGGAGGTAGAGCGGTAGTTCACGGAAAAAAAGGTCGGTGGTTTGATCCCCAGCCCCTGCAAGTCTACAAGTTGAAGTATATCCTTGAGCAAAGACACTGAACCCCAATTTGCTCCCCGGGCGCCGCAATGTAGTGTCAGCCCACTGCTCCTCAGGGATGGGTCACATGCAGAGAAAGAATTTCCCCCTGTGGGATGAATACAGTTGGCACCCCTGTTTATTTAGTGAAAAAAAGCTCTAGAGTTATTCATTCTTTCTAAATAAAGCATTTCAAGTCATCTGGTGACAATTCCTGGATTTCGTCATGGCACGATATTACAGAGAAGAAAAATATTGTAACCCTTCTTTTCCAATATTGTGCAGCCCTAGCCCTCATTGAGAAGCATGAGTGGTCCTTTAAAAAAGTTTAAATGTATGTTCACCACTCTGTCCTTGCCTGTACTGCATGTGTGTTATTACTAAAATACCAGGTCAAACATCACTGCCCTACAATGACCTCATTTAAACAAAGATTACCTTCCTCCTTCCACAACCCATCTCTCCCGGAACACACATGCACAAACCACTTCTGGGTACATTAAACCAAAAGGATTGCATGGGGGAATATGATCAGTTCCACGTGCACATTAGCACGACTGAGTGGTGACAAGACAAAAAGATTTTATTTGGAATAAAGGTCCACATTGAGCAGGACTGTGACACCTCCATTCTGTGTAGCTGGTTTTCTCTGCCTCTCCTCATATTTCACTTTATCTCCTAAATAAATCCTTCCTCGTTTTCTGTCTATTCTCAGTCTATTCTGAGACAAAGAATGATGGTTACTGCAGACTGAAGCTAACCCTGAACCAGCAGCCACAAAGCAAGGGTAGAATTACTGCAGAAAAATGTTAAGCTAGTCAGAGACTGGCCAGAAAGGAGGGGGGGGGAGAAAGTGAGAGCATGATAATGAAAAACACATGATGTGAGGAAAATGAGGAGCAAAAGTCTCCGATTCGGTTCGGGTACACTCAAACACACACACAGTACAAACCTCATACTGTCCCTGGTGTTTTCCATTTATGCACTATTTCAATATGTTTGTATGGTATTATAATAATATGTTTGGTAACGTGATTTTTCTCCTAGTCTGTGCAGCTGCAGAGCCTCACCTTGCCTCGTGGAGACATTTCTCTCGTTACCTGCAGTCAGCACGACCTGCGCGTGGCTGCGCTCCAGGCCAAACAGTTCATCCTTCCCCACCCGGCCGCTTTTCCCTGACTTCAGGGTGCCGGTCGGGCCAACGGGCGCAAGGTAGCGACCACTGCAGTCACGGAATGCCACTTTCCCGGAGCGAAACTCCAGCATGTAGCCGGTATCCTTGTCCGTTTTTGTGGACAGGCTGCCATCATTGCGCAGGAAGCGGTTGTCAGAAGTCTCCAGGTGGTAGCGCTGGTCACGGTAGATTAGTGTCACAAGTGAATCGACGCCCCAGGGAATATCCCGGTTTACTGACACCTCCTGCTGCTCCCCATGGGCGCTCAAGTGGGCGAAGCGTTTGCGCGCAAAGCTGTACAGGTTGACCTGCGGGTGCACAGCCAGGTGCACGCTCCATTTCTCAGTTGGTGAGGCAATTTGCGCAAAGCAGGTGATCCGGTCCTCGCTGCCGCCGAGGTACCTGCCATAGGGCTCTGACTGCAGAGACCACCGCCCGTCCTCGTGCGCGGCGATAACGAAGCGGCAGTCTCGGCCGCGCGTTTCGCTGTCCGCGGTAACGTTGCCGTCTTTGTCCGTGGCGAGGTAGCGGCCAAGGTGGGAGAGCAGGAACACGGCGCTGCCGTCCTGCCCGGTCTGCTCAAGGGTCCAGGTCTGCTTCTTCTTCAGGCTGCTGGCCGAAGCGTTGATTTTGAAGCCGAAAGTCTCCGCCGTCAGATACTTCCCTGCGGTGTTGATGAGCCCCAGAGAGATCTGCAGCAGGTCACCGTCACCGCCGTCTGCAGACATGATTGCCGCGTGTCAAGAAGAGAGAAGAGATGCTGTTCTTATGTGGAGAGAAGGGTGGACGTGTAGGTGTCGGAGGGAGGGACAGAGAGGACGGAGAAAGGAGGAGAGAGGGGGAGCTGCTCTGTGATGACTGATGATGAGGAGTGTCCCCTGACTGCAAATCCGACTCGCCGGAGCTGCGGGACTGGGAGTTTTTTTTATAACGGGAGCACACGCCCCAGATACGGGGGGGACGAGCTGGAGGGAGATTAGGCCTACTGCAAATTTGTCAAACCATCCTAACACTGTTCACGAACACAATCATGTACAGTTGGAACCAAAGTCCACATTGTATATCGGATTTATTGGCAAAATATAACTATTTATCAGCTGTTTGATATAACCAAGACAAACAACAATACTTTAAATAGCTCAGTGCAGCATTTTCCCCTCACACTCAACACTAAATGCTATTTGCAGTCTCAAAATTATTCAGTCCCCTGAATAACATTCCTCAGAAGAGCACACACTTGTAAATCAGATGTTAAAACACTGTGCCAACCTTAATTAATACTTTAGCAGTGGAGTTCCAAAGTTTTTTCTGTACAGGCCTTAATTTATAGGAACTTCAAGACGTCCACCTATGGACCAAAAGCACAAGAAAAGTTGACTCCAATCTGCTCAAAACAATCTAGATAAGATACAGAAGCTGTTGGATGCTGTTCTATAAAGTGATGAAACAAAACTGTAACTTTCCAGGCCTATGGATTAGCGGTATATCTGGGGAAGGAAGAATGAAGCTGATGCTGAAAAGAACACCGTATATACAGTGAGGCATGGCGGTGGCTCGGTGATGCTCTGGGGCTGTTTTGCTTCCTCGACCACTGATTCCATCAAGTATCAGGAAATCCTACAAGAAAAAGTCTCGCCATCTGTGAGGAAGATGAAGCTTGGGATCATTAGACGTTCCAAAAGGACAATGATCCCAAGCAGACCTCAAAGTCCACCAAGGCTTGGTTTCAGAAGAAGTCCTGGATCATTTTAAGCCCCTTTTCCACTGCATAGTACCAGCTCGGCTTGACTCGACTTGCCTGTTTTACGTTTCCACTAAAGTACCTGGTATCTGGTGCTACTTTTTTAGTACCTGCTCTGCTGCGGTTCCAAGCGAGCTGAGCAGGTACTAAAAGGTCACGTGAAATGTTACAGACTACTGGTCAATGCCTGGCACACACTGAGTTCATGCACAGCACAAATCAATGGCTGCCACACTCAAACAGTGAAGCTTTAGCGACTGTAACTTTTATTTGTTGCAGCTGCTATATTGAGGAGGTGCAGACGTCCCTGTCTTAAACAGCTGATGACAGGATCACTAGAGGTGTGTGTCGCGTTAAAGACTACACCACGGCAGTTTCACACAGCCCCAAAGGAGGTACCATCGGCAATGGAAAACGACTGACAGAAAACCAAGCCGAGTCGAGTTGAGACGAGTAGAGCTACGCAGTGGAGAAGTGCCAGTAGAGTGGCCGTCAGTCACCTGACTTGAATCCCATTAAAAATCCCTGGTGGGATTTGAAGAAAGTGGTGGCAGCACATAAAGCCAGGAATATTCCAGAACTGAGGGCTTTGTCTATGAGGAATGGGCTAAGATTCCTCAGGAACGCCAGAAGCTGGTGTCTGGATATGCATCATGTTTGCAGCAGGTCATAGCAGCTAAAGGGTCTCTACAAAGTAGAGATGCTCGTCATTAAGGGTTTAATCATTTTGAGATGGCAGTAGTTAGTAAAAGTAATATTTAGTGTTCTATTATGGGGAAAATACTTGTAATATCTGTTGTATTGAGGTTTTTAAACTGTTCTTGTTTGATGTGTTTATTGCAAACAGGTGATTAATAGTATATTTTGCCACTAAAGCTAATATACAATGGGTTTGAATCATTTTCCTTCCAAATCCAATAGTATCATTCCTTCACATCCTTATTTGCCCTACTTTCCATCCCACTAATTGAGATCTGCTCACCATCAGTTCTGCATGGATAGAGTTATAAACCAACTGACAGAGCAGTGTTTGTCTTCAGTGCTGCGTTGGCTGTGAAGATATTGAGGAAAAGTTTATCAGAGGGAGATGATATACTGTATATTTGTCAAAAATATGAAAACAATTTCTGTTCCCTTTTAACTTTTGCTCAGCGGCCCTACAATTAAGGGACAACTTACACTAATTGTACATCATATCTTTTATATTTATATGTTTTTTAGTGTGTTTCCAACTTTGGGTCTAAGATTTTAAGGAAGGCTCTTGGTGTGCACAGATTTATTATTATTTTTTTTTTATTTTCTTACTTACTTACTTACTTATTTATTTATTAATGCACAGAATCTTAACATCAACCCAAACAAACACTTTTTGAATGAGCTGGACGAGATAGAAATGCACCAAAAGTCGAATTACTATCTGCAGCAGGACATGTATGAAACATATTGTGTTTTGGGAGATACATGGAAACAGGACTTTTAAGGTGTGGGTTTCCGTTATGGGCTCCAGTTGTTTCCTGACCTTGTGATTCCACTGGCTGGTCTGGTCAGCTGTCACTTCTGCTCACCTCCCCTGGGCCCTGTTTCGCCTGCCTGTGCATCCACCTTTATTTATACTGGAGGGTGTGTCTGGGTGTATCTTTTCCTCACACCCAATGATATCAAAAGCGAAGCCCCATGACAATTTTCCAGTTAAGGATTTTGAGACATTCTCCTGCTGTGGTCTTCAACTTTGAATCTGATTATTTTGACACGCTGTTTTGACTGTATTGAAATATCTGGTTTTAGTGGTTTATAGAATCTTCATCCATGCACCAAATTCTACTGGATTGATACAAGTGGAGGAATACAGCTAGTTAAGCTACTTTTTGTATTCTCTAAAGGGTCAGAACTTACTGCTGAGTGTAATTTGAGAAAACATGACACACTCCCCCTGTTTTCCGTTGAACGGGAAGGTTCACCAGTAGTTCACAGGAGGGTAATTTGCATAAAATTGGATGTATAGGTTCTGCACTTTCATTTACTTGTCAATATTCATGCAAATTACTGTCCTAAAAAGCCCATGGGATATGTGGAGTGTGTGTGTGTGTGTGTGTGTGTGTGTGTGTGTGTGTGTGTGTGTGTGTGTGTGTGTGTGTGTGTGTGTGTGTGTGTGTTTGTGACAATGACAATTCTGATGATTTACGGCTTGAGTGAAATTGCCTGCAGCTTAGAAAAATTTGACTTTTGGTTTTCAAATGAGTGTAATTTGAATATTTTTGGGGTTTTGACATGCTGTTCAGAGAGAAATAAACAATTTATTGTTTTGTGCTCTAGCAAAATTGGGTATTTGTCTTTGGCTCTGACATTTTATAGATGAAATGATTGACTGATTGATTATAAAAAATAGTCATTTGATAACTGAAATAATAGTTCAGGCCTAGCCTGTTGACATCTGGATAGTCTAATCAAGAAAGAGGGGTACTTTGGGTGAAACGCTGCGCTCGTCACTGTCACTTTTTACACAGCCGTCCAATCACAGTGGAGGAGGGGCGGGACAAATACCACAAAATCTCATGAACCCACATAGACCTGCAGGTCCGTCCTCTCTCCCTACTTCCTCCAGCCTTCCCTTCATTCAGAGCCAGGGCCAAAGCAAGTACTCTACCTCGTGCTGCCATTTTTAAACTCAGTATTTGTTAATAAAAAATAAAAAAGAACTATCTGAAAAATTAGGTACTTGCAACACAAATTACTTCAGCGGATATTCGCCTCCAAAGTGCTCTCAAGCGCTCCCAGCTGGGCCTTTTCAGAATCAGAATGATCTTTACTGTCATTATACGCAAGTACAATGAAATTTCGCATGGCTTCTCTCCAGTGCAGATAGAAGAATAGAAATAAGTAACAGCAGTAAAAGGAGAAAATCAGTGCAAAGATTAAAAAAAAACAAAAAAAACATTGCAAGATAAACATGAGGTGCTAGATAAAGTGTGTGTGTTACTGTACAGAATGATCAATTAAATAAACATATTTACAGGAATGGAAAGAGGAAGCAGTCTTTATGGTTTGGGGTAAGTGTGTGTTCAAGTCTTGATGAATGTGTGTGTGTGTGTGTGTGTGTGTGTGTGTGTGTGTGTGTGTGTGTGTGTGTGTGTGTGTGTGTGTGTTAACAGTCCCTCAGTGTTCTATGGTTGGGTAGAGAGGGGGGTCATGGAGGCTACAGCTCTTGGGAAGAAGATCCCGCACCAACAGTGATCTTAATGTTCTGAACCGTTAGCCAGACGGTAGCAGTTTAAATACGTGGTGGCCGGGGTGTGTTGTGTCCGTAAGGATGCTGCTTGCTTTCCTTCTCGGTCTGTTGACATAGATGGTGTCCAGTTTCGGGTGCTCCATCCTGACGATGTGCTTTTACCACACAATGCAGGTCCTTGCGCTCTGCAGCTATGCAGCTGGCGTATACCACACAGTAATGCAGTTGGTCAGGATTATCTCGATGGTGCTTCTGTGTAAGTTTGGCAGCAGGTTCTGTGGGAGTTGGGCCTGTTTCAGTTTCCTGACGAAATACTTTCTTTGTTGGGCCTTTTTTATCAGGTGTGAGGTGTTGAAGGTCCATGTCACTTGTTTTGACACATTGACTCCAAGGAACTTTAGGTTGTCCACATTTTCCACAGGTTCTCCATGAATGTAGTGGGGGAGGTGGGGACTCACTATTGTACTCCTGAAGTCAATGATCATCTCCTTTGTCTTCAGGGTGTTGAAGATCAGGTTGTTGTTTCTGCACCACTCAACTAGATGGTCCACCTCATGTAGCCTATATAAGCCGTTTTCTCATTGTCTGATATCGGTCCTACTATTGTTTTGTTATGGTTTTTTTCTTATCCTGTCCTGTCCGGCAACCTTGTCATGCAGTATGAGGATCTGCCTTACAGTGCCAGACAGATTTTGCTCTGCAAAGGAGGAGTCTATCATACTCCTCCTGTTGAGTAATCTGCATTTTATTTTATTATTTAATTAGACGAGGTCCACCCCCCGAGGTCCTAGGGTGTATGTAATGAGGCACAACAGGACGGGGAGGGGGCAAAGGCCCCAAAGGGCGAGGCAGAAGCTGCCCTACCCCAGGGTGCCAGCTTCCCGACTGGCATCCACACTCACCCCACCGTCAGCCCCCCCAGACTGGAGTTGGCGAGGAACAGACTTGGTAGCACTGGTCTATATGGATGTTGCCCATGCAGTGTTTTGGGATACTGATGTTTCTGACTTATTTCTATTTTATACATTTATTTAAGGAAATGTATTTTATATTATAGGCCTATGTTTATCCTTTAAGTTATATTATAGTTGCGATATAATTTCTATTTCATTTTATTAGTATTTATTCTAAATCAGCATTCCTCTAAATTTAAAAAAATCATTACATTATTTAAGTTATGGAGTTTTCCTAGATCCATTTACTAAATGCTGCTGCTGTGGCCTTCCAGGTTCTCAGACCTCCAGGAAACATGCAGTGCAGTCTGACACTCAGGTATGCATATTAAAAAATTAGAAAATAAATAAAATAAAAATAATGACATCATGCACAGACACACACATCTAAATATAAAATAAAGGAGGCACAATGAATATGTTACATAAAACAGCAGCAGCAACATGTATATATATATATATATATATCAACCAGCTTATGTGGTGATCATTCTTCAACAGCTGTGGACCTTTACAAAACCCTTTTATAAAATACACCAGCTGTGGTGCGTATGATTATGTGTATGATTATGAGAAGTTAATTTTGTATTTAAAACTATGTGATGAAATTGTGTTTGTTCAGCATTATATCCCAGTCATCTGAGTGGATCTGGTCAAAAGAGATAATGAGTTTTCTTCAAGTAAACTTGTCTTTTGGGAAAAGTCAAGTCATTTTTCTGGGTTCACAAAAGCATTTTGTTGAACTTTATGTAAGAAACAACAGGACAACTGTATGTCTTAGATGAGATCTGCAATGGGTTTGTTTGCCAATGAACACAAGTGTGCTGGTGTGTCTGACTGTGTGGCTCTGGGGGTCCACCACCTGTGTAAACATTGTGGATGAGAATTGTAACAACAGCCCACTGTGTTATCTACAGAGTTTGAGACAGGAGGATGGTGTGAAGAACGATGCAAAGGGAGAGAGGGGTAGTTTACACGAGACAGTGTAAGAGGATCACATACAATTCTACTCATTCACACATACTGTACATTCCCAAATTATTCCAGCGATACAGACGTTACCTATGCTTATCTCCTCTGGCAGAGAGGTGCTTCTGCTTTCCCTTCTGTCTCTATTTAACTCCCTGTTGTTCCATTAAAAGGATGTTCCTACTTTATGCCAGCAGGGTGGTCTATAGGTCAAGAGATGGCACTGTGTGCGCAAGTCATGACATAAAAAAACAAAACATGAACTTATGTCTCTTTCATCTCTCATCAGTGCTAGAAGTAGAAATTCATGAGAACTGATGATTCACACAATAGTAAATGATTAGGAATAAAGAATAAAGGGGAGGTACATTAATGTTCAATAAGAAGAAAATAGAAAAAACACGGTAGGGAAAATTTACTCAAAAGTAAATATTTTGAATAACAGGATAGTGCTGGAAATTTGGTGGAGTACCCTTTTTTGGCTTATAAATACAAACATGTTTTGTTGTTATGTTATAAACTTTACACCTCGGCTTTGGAACGACCTACCCGAGGAGATAAAGCTCGCTGAATCAGTGACCTCTTTTAAATGGCTTCTTAAAACACATTTTTATAGACTTGCTTTTATGTAATATCCTCCTCTTCACTTTTTCTTTATTTGTTTATTTTTTTGTCTTATTTTTATACTCTTATTCCCTTGTTTTTATCATTTTTAGCTAGCCAGTGGGATGCCTTTCTTTTCTTTTTCCTTTGTTTTAGCCTTATTTATTGATGTTAACCTTGTGGTGTGATGTCATCCTCCTAATATCTGTTTATTACCCTTATTAATTATTAGCTTGTTATATCGATTGACTTTATTTTGTCATGATATTCATTCTCTCTTGTATTTATTGACTATTACCTTGACTTTGCCCCATTTATTGGTTTTTGTCACCTGCTGTGTATTTTGGATTTTTATCTTCAATTTTAACTTTTTCAACTGTGTCTCAAATCTTGTCTGGCCTTTGGTTTTGCACTAACATTGGTCACGTTACCTTGAGTTTCCTGTCTTTGCTTGTTTTTAAAGGTGCTATATAAATAAAGACTGTTATTACACGGGGAATACCATAATGTCAATTTGCTGTTGTGAAAGGCTAACAAGCTGAACGAGGGACGCTCATTTTCCTCGTCTCCTTCTGTCGTGCTATTGGAGGAAACACCTTAAGACCCTCATTTCAGCACCTCTCCACCAATGGGCATCGGGATGAAATGACTCACAAGCAAAAATGGAGAACACTATTGACACTCAGCCCTAGGCTGTGGTTTGGTTATTAGCTCTGTCAATTCAAGCCAAGCACATCCGTCTTATATTTTCAAAATAAGCCTCTTACTGGAAAACGCATGCTGTTTTGTTCACAATATCACATATTTTGACCTGTATAAAAAATATTTGATAGAAGACGTATTGATATTTAAATATGTCATATTATCACACGGAATCTGATACAAATTTGCTATCGTTTACGCCGTTTGTGCTATTATTGTGAAGGCATATCAGATAGTTTCCGGCTCTGACTTTTTTTAGCTAGCTTAACCCAGATGCCTGGTTGCTAGACAACTCAATCTGTAACACTGACTTGAAAACAACCCAATACATGCCAGGAAATCGACACTTTGACGAATTTTAGAAGCTATGGTCAGCAATATCTCTTACCGGCTTATTACATGGAGAATATGCAGTTTTCTGGACGAAAATCCGAGTTGTAGCATAGCTAATGTCTCTTTTTTTGCCCCATGTTTTTACTACTAGCAAGAGGGGCAGCCCGCGATGCGCTTTTTTATTTGGAAAAAATGAAAAGATTTCATGTAAGTTTTCTAACTTAACATAGCGTTTGCTTGCAAATGATGTTCAGTGCAACTGCTAAGATGTCTCAGGAGACGAGTGATGTTCAGACAGATGAAGACTGTGAGGAGCTGGTGAGTCCTTAGCTTTGGTTAATTAACTTGTAAAACTGACTTTGTCCCTAAGTCTGTAAATTAAGTCAATAAACCCTAAACAACACACGCACAGATGTTTATGTTATTACCAAATCTTTTGGGTTGTGACCTCTTATATTAAAGTGTGATGTCTTTTGTAATGCCTTATTTTGGATATGTGTTAAGCGCGATCAGATCCTTGTTTGTTTGTCGATTTTCTCATCTGAATCACTTTTAAGGGGTGAAAAGTTCAAGGTTTCTTTTAAAACAAGTCTAAATAGAATATTTTGTGTAACAAAAAAAGTTTTTTCGGTTTTATCTGTTTGAATATATTAATAATAAATACCCTCAGGTGTATTATTGGGCCCCTGTCCTTGGGAACCACTTGATCAGTGTTAATTTGAGAAATTAAACCTTTCTATATCTCTCACTGACACTGACACCTCTGTCCAAACTAGGTCGAGGAGGGCTTTTCTTTCTCTGCTGATATTTTGGAAAAGGTAAACAATGATGAATTATTACAGTGGCGTGTCACTTCCTTGTCTCAGTAGTCATATTATGCTGCTTTCAGGGGCTCAAAAGGAAGATGAAGTGATGGGGAAAGAGGTCAAATAGGAAAAATGCAGCATGGAAATGAATGACAACTGAATAACTATAGAATATAGCGAATATGTAGGAAGAATAAAGAGGAGGAATGGGAATGTTTGACAAGAGGAAAATAGAAAAAGAGGGAAGATGAACTTAGCAGTGAAATATTTTGGATGGCAAAAAGATACGGCTGTTATAACTATTAAAATATGTTGAACAAGATGCTGTATGTTGTGTCTGTTTCAGAATATATGTAGACGTGGTTATACAAAAAATATAAGAAAATAATTGCAGGAAGATGTGTTCTGACACTGCATGTAGTTTTTCTTTATACCTGTGTTTTTCCCTTTTAGACACATATTTTACCACAGGTATGAGTTTGTTTAATACACCTTCACTCTGCTGTTATGTCTTGCATTTGTTCCTTCAGAGAACAAAAGGGAAGAGATCTTCTGACAAGTCTCCTTCTATAAGTAAGACCTGCTCGGCTGCTCTCTGGGTTTCTTTTCAGATACTGTAAAAAAACAAAAACTACTTTCCAAATTCCATGATTGTTTATATACAGTATGTAATTCTGCAGGGTCTCCATACCTCTCCAGTATGAATGTGAACCCGAGAAGAGTAGCAGTGGCAGCCTGGAGACTGCCGAGGGCCTCCCTGGGGGACACCAGAGGGGACACACTTGGGGACAGCGGATCAGCTCGTCTCACATCCCTCAGCAACGGCCATGGTAGGCACAGTACAAACACAGCTCAGGCTTCACAGAAAGGTGTTTCTCTCTAACAGGGATGGTGGGAGGTGTGGCTACAGAAGCTCAGATGCACTATAAATGGATAGAGAGATAAGAGTAAGACTCAGACTAGGTCAGTTTGTTTGGTACACCTAACTTAAACTAATGCAGTCTAATACAACTGCAGTTAATCTTACCTTCAGGAAGAGTAAAATGTTGAAACTGTTTTTAAAAGGCGTTGATCCAACTTCATGATCACTTTGGAGGATGCAGTTTGTGGTCCAGGTATTACAGTGTTTCTGTTATTCAACCTACCCTCATTGAAATAAATGGGGTGGGCAAAATACCAGCAAAATATCACTGATGAGCTAGTTTGTTCATCAGTGATTTCTTTTTTCTGAAAATAGCTGCCTGCTGCTGCTGGAAAGTAGCCAGTGAGAGGGGAATTTGCAGGATGCACAATCGAAAGAGATAAAACAGGCTAAAAAGCTCTGTGGAGTCGCAGATACTCTTTGGCCTCATTACTTACTTGTCTCTGAACTGTATTGAATTATGCATAATTTTTATTTTGATCATTTTTATTCAGAAATTTCGATCGTTTGAACTTGAAGGAACCTGCTCTCAAAGGTTGTGCATGAGTCAGATTTATGTTGTTTCTCTGCTTGTCTTTCAGATGCATCCCAGACACTGAGATCAGAGTGCAGTGTCACGCCAAAGCTTCTTAAACAGACCTTGAGCATGAGGAAACATCTCCACTCTGCATCCAGTGGTGAGAGAATGTGTCAGAATTAGAATCTAAGTGAGGAAAAGTATTGAAGGACAAAGTTTAAAGTCAGATTTTGTGCTAAACAGAGGAGTTGCCTGTTGATAGTCTCAGGAGACAGTAGACAGAAAGCAGACGTGATTGCTAGGATGAATGTCAGCGAGAATGTGGACTCTATGTATGTGATTACGGATCATCTCCCTATTTCTCCTCTGTGTTACAGGCCTCACCTTCACCACAGGTGGCTTCAGAGAAAAGGAGGACATGCACGATGAGATTATTCACCTCAAGAAGGTGAGAGAGTAAATGAATACAAAATAAATGTTGTGTATTCAGTTTGTTCATTGTTTAATGTTATGCATTCAGGAAAAACATACAGACTGACAGAATGCATTATGGTGTAAAACACTAGTTTAACATGACGTGTGCGTCTCTGGTCTGCTGTTGCCTTGAGGAAAGCATCGAATGCCTGAAGCTGACTCAGACTTTTATCCCTCTCCAGAAGGAAAAAGGAGGTTTAGATTTTTCCCTTCATGAATTAAGGGGGTATTTGTATTTGCACCTTGGGATATGCATTCTTTAAATGTCGAACTTTTCCTTTATGCCTCTGTTGATGTGAGATTCATCATCAGTGCTGTTCTCTGCAGAGTCTCCAGGTACAAAAGTCTGATAACAGACAGCTGAAAGCCAAACTACGCCGTCTGGAGGAAGATAATGCTAAAAGAGAGAAACAGATAGAAGAGCTGCTGGATCCCACCAAAGTATGGTCACTAAACTGTTTCAGGTTTTGTCACTGACACTTTGAGCAACAGATATAATTTCAAAACTTTTTTCCATAGGGATCTGAATATACTCGTAGTTTGGTGGATAAGAAAAAAGACGGGAGTGTGGTGAGTATGTCCAGTCTGTTGATGAACACACCAGAGATAATTCTTCTGCTTGATCTCAAGCAGATTTTGTTTAATTGATTCTATCCATCAAGGTTCTCAATGGGCTGAAACAGAGAATCCTGAAGCTGGAACAGCAGTGTAGAGAGAAGGAAAATGCTCTGAGGTAAGACACTTTAACTTTTGCATAAGTTCATTTGGTTTATATGTGAAGCAGCATAATGTTTTTGCTTTTTACCCCCAGTAAACTACAAAGGGAGCTGAGGACCACCAACCTGGAGGAGCTGAAGATCACAGTAGAAACCTACTTAGAAGAGGTAACATCTACGCCTCTTAATTATTGCTGCAACCAGCAATTATTTTGATTATCCCTTCATCTGAACATTTATTTTCTCTATTAATTGATTAATTGCTTAGTTAAGAAATTTCAATTAAAAAGTGAAAAATGCTCATCACAATTCCCCAGAGCCCAAAGTGACGCCTTCAGTTTGCTTCTTTTGTCCAACCAATAGTCCAAAACCCAAAGACACTTCATTCATGTCATCAATGACAGACATGTAGCAAATCCTTACATTTAAGAAGCAGGAACCAGCAAATGTTCAACACTTAAGCTGAACAAAAGACTGAAACTATTAATCCATCATCAAAATAGTTGTCAATTAATTTTCTTTAGATTTAGTAATCAATTAATCAGCTAATTGTTGCAGCTCTACTCTTGTTGGAAAATATTGTAACTTAACTTAAATGAATGAGTATTTTTGGCATATTATATTATACAGGTAGTCCAAAGCAGAACCTCTGAAATAACCACCAAAAGAATTTTTTTTAAATAGTGCTGGGATAAAAACAATTGCTCCTTAACTGCACTCTGTTTCCTTGTTGTGATGTCACATTCACTGTGGTCCGAGCTGGAATCTCACCTAACTAGTGATTAAGTTTTTGTGTGTGTCGTCTTTCAGATCCAGAGGCTGAGGATGCTTCTAGAAGCTGCAGAGAAGAGGTATGGATCTAATTTCAACTAAGATATTTATTTGTGCTGGTGGTAGGGCTGGGCGATATGACTTCAGATCAACCTCGATTACAATTAGAGGTTAATTAATAATTAATTAATGTTTTTTTCTTCTTTTTTTTACACTGCTTGCAAAGTTCTCAGACAAGGTCTGCACTGTAAATATGCTGACCTATTAAAGCTGAGACATTTTTTTCTTTTTGTTTGGTGGCATCTTTGCTGAAGCCATAATGTGCCCAAACGTCAGACCTATTTGTCGGCTTGGTGTTTGTGCTCGTGTCTTCCATGCTGCTTTACATGCGCCTTTGTTTGAGTGAACACAGACTAATGTTAGTTGGACAGGGGGGAGGACAGTTTATGAGCTCACTTATTGGGGAAAATGTTAATTGAATTAACCAACGTGAGTAAGATTACATCAGTGAGAGGTTCTGAATGTCGGTTTCCATACATTTCCAGTGAATTGCCCAGCCCTAGCTGGACAGATAGTGCCATAGAAACCAACATACAGTAACCCAGAATAAATCTGCTGTTGGAGCCAGTTTTGTTTTCTTTGTAAAATAATGCCACTCTTGGTTCAGAGGTTAGCAAAGGGAATATAGGAGCAAATGGCTGGTGCCACTCTGGTTAATTAATAGAATCAGGTGTAGTCAGTAGAAGGAAGAGGCTGTCAAAGCAATAGTTTTCAGCTGCCATTCATTTTTTTAAAATAAACTAACTGAATATGAAAGAACAAAGTTTTAGAGACAAGGATTTTATTTTTTATATTTCATTTATTATATTGTGTTTCTAAGGTCTATGGGTTTATGAATGTTTTAAGCATTTTTGTTTTTTGTTTTTTGTAACAAACCAATTCAAGAGGAAACAAACCGCTCAGGGCATCTTTTTTTTGTTTTTGTTTTGTTTTTGACCTGAATCACTAAAGGTGTGTCTTCAGACATGTGCTGTGGAATAATTAGGTTCCTTTATTGCTACTATGGAGTTGCACAACTCATAAGTTGACGTTGGCTGACTTCATGCCCTCTGCCATCCTATCGACTACATGAACATGTATGTAGTTTGGTGACTGCTTGCTGTTACATCAACTTTTCTTAGGGTTACTAAATAAACCAAAGAAATCCTATAAAAGTGTCATCCTTTATTTGTAATGTCATGTTGAATTTGATCTGAGGAGATTTCATACAGGTTAAACGAGCCTCTTAGTCAGACAGAGAAGATGAAAACAGTCACTTTGCTTCCCCTTCGCCAACATTTAGGAAGGTAGAGTGGATTAAAGGAGTCCTTTCATATGAGTAATGAGATCAAACTGGTCGTCTGAAATCCTGGATGTCCACACAGATCACTCAAAGGACAGCGTTGCATGATTTGTGATGAGGGTTGAAAGATTGTCATTCCTGCTTTAATTATCTGGACCCTTCTCATGAAATCTTTCCCTCTGTCTTTCTCCCTGCAGTAGTCGAGCAGAGAGCAAATGTTCCCAGAGGCAGCAGAGGGCCTTAAGCTCCACCGTTCAACGTCTGTCTGAGAGCCTGAAGCAGCTCCAGCAGGACAACGCAGCGCTCAGAGAGGAGCTCAATACTGACAGTCCTGCAGGAGGAATCAAAGGTCTCTTCTCACACAGTAAAACCACACTGACACCCCTTGTCTCTGCGTTTCCTAAACAGACCAGATTATTAATTTCTACTTTCACTTTTTCCATACCGACTCTAAACGCATCACCGTTTACTCTGTTTACTGCAGCTTTCTGATTTACTTTCTTCCCTGTCCTGTGAGGTGCAGTGTGTGTAAAATTAGGATAACATTGACGCTACGTGTGAACAGTTATGAAATCTTGAGTCGAGTCATAACATTTTTAAAAGTGTATGCTAGTAAGGTATGATATATCAGGTAACTGCACAAGTGTGATTTTACCTTTTACACTATTTTGCTTATTAACATCATTTGGAAATTCAGATAACAATCATACAATATATTATAGAGGTGTACAATATGGACACAAACATTTATTATGGTATAGATTATTTTATATTGCAATAAACAGATATTTATCGTAACATAGGATAGAAAATGTTTTAGGTTAAACAACTACACAATAGACAGTACTTGACGTTGATGAAATATTTTTTTGTATGTGTCATTGTGATAAAGTAGTCCTGCTCTTTGATTTATAACATTTCCCCAAACGGACCTAATAACCACTAGCAATATGAATCATAACTGCATTTTTATAAACATATTTCTATTTTCTCATCATAAACAACATCGTATTTCCCACCCCAGACAATATATTATACACTGTTAATAATTTTCTTAATTTGTCATCTGTGTTGTAACCAAATACAAACTTAAATCTTTAATTATTCGGTGGGAATGGATGTGTGGTATGTAAGGAGCAGCGCAAATACAGTGAAGTACAAATTATTAAATGATTACAAATTATATAAAATACATAAATTCAGTCCGTCAAACAAAAGAAACAAAATATCAGGTAGTTTAATGTTTTCAAAGTCCTGCAACAGTCTGAGTAGTAAATCTTGTCTAAATGGGTTGTTGAGACACAGTCTGTATGGAATCACCTATTTAAGGTTGAATTCATACCAAACCCTGCATTGAAGGATGAAACACAGTTGTGATATTCTGTGTGTGTGTGTGTGTGTGTCCTAGGTTACAGAGAGTGGAGTAAACAGAGACTGTTGAGAGGGCTGTTGGAAGTGGAGAAGGTGAGAGAAAACTGTAACTAGCCGTCCACATAGTCACATGTTTCCAGTTATCCCACACAGAGACATCACACACCGACTCCTCTCTCCTCCTCTCAGAGGCTAGAGGACAGCAGAAAACACACCCAGCCAGCAAAGAGCGGGAGCCAATTGGATCGGGAGGTCCAGACCATGCCAGCTGAGATTCTGGGGTTTACCATGGCAACAGAGGCAGTGGTCTCCGTGGGAACGATCACTGAGGGATGGGAGGAGTTTGCTGATCTGAGAGAACGCCTCAGCCGATTGGAGAAGGAGAGAGCAGAGCTTGAAGAGACGCTGTCAAGCAATGAGTGAGTGAGCAGCAACTTGTGACCACTAAGTTCAGTGTACATCCTTTATATACATCCTTTACATACATCCTTTATATACATCCTTTATATACATCCTTTATATACATCCTTTACATACATCCTTTATATACATCCTTTATATACATCCTTTATATACATCCTTTACATACATCCTTTATATACATCCTTTATATACATCCTTTATGATCCTTTATATATATCCTTTACATACATCCTTTATATACATCCTTTATATACATCCTTTATATACATCCTTTATATATATCCTTTACATACATCCTTTATATACATCCTTTACATACATCCTTTATATATATCCTTTATATACATCCTTTACATACATCCTTTATATACATCCTTTATATATATCCTTTACATACATCCTTTATATATATCCTTTATATACATCCTTTATATACACCCTTTATATACACCCTTTATATACATCCTTTATATACATCCTTTATATACATCCTTTATATATATCCTTTACATACATCCTTTATATATATCCTTTACATACATCCTTTATATACATCCTTTATATATATCCTTTATATACATCCTTTATGATCCTTTATATACATCCTTTATATACATCCTTTATATATATCCTTTATATATATATCCTTTATATATATCCTTTACATACATCCTTTATATACATCCTTTATATACACCCTTTATATACATCCTTTATATACATCCTTTATATACATCCTTTATATACATCCTTTTCATACATCCTTTATATATATCCTTTATATACATCCTTTATATACACCATTTATATACATCCTTTATATACATCCTTTACATACATCCTTTACATATATCCTTTATATACATCCTTTATATACATCCTTTATATATGATACACAGTGTGTCCATCTTTGCAACCCATAATAAATGTTACATATCTACAGTCATGACATACACCACAGAAACTATTCAAACCCTTTAAATGGAGCTGCACCTTAACGTTACAGTTGCTATGGGCATAACTCCATTGAATGTGGTTCTTCACACTGTATTTGTGTTGTGTTTGTGTTTTCAGTGATGAACTGAGAAAGATAAAGACAGAAAGAGAATTGGAGAAAGAACAATGGAAAGCTGAACAGACCAAAGAATGGGACAAAAAGAGACAGCAGCATAAGTATGTTTTACTTAACACACCATACGTGTATCTCTATAGCTCTACTATTCAGATTGTTTTTAGCTAAAGTCATCTAGATACTAACATACTGTGGTATTTTATAAAGAAAACGGTCACCAATGGTTGGATTTATATCTGAAACAGTAATTTCATTGGGAAATCTACTCTTCCAGTTGTGCAGATCACAGCTGATTCCTCTGTCATACAGATGCTTTGTAGTTACATCAGAAATGTCACAGCAAACACAGTTGGCATCAAGATCCACTGGAGAATTATCTGCATGTCAAAATATAGCCAGCCGGTCCAGTGCTAACGCTAACTCATGCCAGATGTGTTGCTTTCTTCTGCTGTCCTCCAGCCTCTTATAGGGGTAAAGTGTAGTTGGTCTGTGGTTAAGCTCTGATTCCATTTATGCATGCAACCTTAAAAAACAAAATACAATAATAAATATTTAGCTCACAGGTTTATAAAGCCTCATCTAACTAACTGCTCACTGTTAGAGAACATCTACTACGGCGACTAGTTGTGTTTTGTCGCTTGTTTTATTATTAAGGTGTTTGCATTTGTGTTTCTCAGGCAGGAGTTGGACAAGTTAAGGGCGAAGATCCAAACTCTGAAAGACAGAAGTAAACCTGCACAAACTGAGATCTCCTCTCTCTCGGCCACTTTGCCAGAGCACAAGGAGGACGCTCGAGCTGGAGCAGGTCTGGAAGAGGGAGAGGAGAGGAATGCTGGAAGCAAAGAAGAGAAGGGCAGTGAAGGAGATGAACAACTGGATACAGAGAAGAAAGGGAGAGAGAAAGCAGCGCTGGTCATCCAGACAAACTGGAGGAAGCACAGAAATAGGGTAGGTAACAAAACCATCATTATGTAAAAGAAGCTGTTAATGTATAAGTAAAAAAACATTTCCTCCATCTCCATCCCTCTTTATTCTATACCAGGACATTGTGATGTTGCAGTCAGCATTAAGAGGCCACCTCCTCAGAGAGTCTCAGCTCAAGGACCTGCTGAAAGAAACACAGGTTCAAGTTTCACCCACACACCATACACCTCCATACAGACTCTGGCAGGTTACACCTTACAATAACCATATTGGGCCAAATGAACTGGATTTGATAGACCTACTACAGGTCTCTTTTTTTCAGAGGATTCCATTTATTGATTGCTGTCAGAATGTAAAGAGAATAAAAACTGCTACCATTGTACATGTTACCATCCAATAAACCATGTACAAATCAAAATGCACTTCTCATACCAATCATTCATGAATAATTATTTCCTATGAACTGTAATCAGTTCATTGTTTCACGGGAAGATAAAATATGAGTAAACATACTTTTCTAATGCTGTAGAATCCATCTGTGGAAATTTAACAAATCAAAGGAACACTTCACCCAAAAATGAAAGTTATTATTTCATCAGCATGGAGGTGATGAGGTAATGACTTAATTATCTTTTTTGAGTGAAAAGAGGTATTTTGTTTTTAAAAAAATTGGATTTTAAATGAAACTCAAGCCCTCTTTTTATTTGAACACAGACTTTGGTATATAACATTGTATTTGACTGTGACAAATATGATTTTAACCATTTCATTTTGAAAGTTCTCAGCACTGATTCTAATTCTTTGACAACCAACCTTATCATCCTCTAACTTGCCCTAAGAGCATCCCTTGTTCCTCCTGCACCTCTAATCTTTCTGCCTTTAGCTCAGTCTCTCCCTCATTTCTTCGTTTCAGGCTGTAGAAGCAACAAACCGCAGTGATGTTGTGTCCTCCGCAGAAGGAGAGCCGGATGTGGTTGCCTTGACGATGATACAGTCTGCCTTCAGGGGACACCTGGCTCGCTGTAGTGTTGCAATAGAGAGGTGATTCATGTTTAAACAGAGGAGTGTTTAAAGAACAGATTTAGTCAAACATAAATTCATTTTGACGCATTGTCTGTGTGTCTGTGTGTGTGTCTGTGTGTGTGTCTTTGTGTGTGTCTGTGTGTGTGTTTGTGCTTGTTAACTAGCTCCGGGTCGTCTGTGCCTTCCCTAACTGGAAACAGTTTAACCAAGCTGGTGCCAAGAAGAGCTCGCTCAGCTCACACAGCCAGAACAGGTGAGGTTCACATGTAGTTTTCTTGTGATCAGTTCTTTGTTATCAAAGGGACGAGGGGAATACAGGAAATGGCCTCCATCTGTCCGTCATGTTTTGTTTTTTGGAGCATGACTCAAAAACTGTCAACTATACTATATATAATAGCTGGTTCTGAATATGTTGTTTTGTTGCTAAGGTGCTTCATCCCTCCATAAAGACAATGAAAAGCAGGGTGAGGGAGAAGATTCCTGGCTCTCGTCTAGCACTCAACTCTCCAGGATGACCCCAGCAACAGGTTAGAGATCACATGACGGTTTTGGTTTTCGTCAGTTTAAACCTTTCTAAATCTTTGGATCAAACATAAATACATACATGCATACATACTTTAAGCTAATTATATTTTATGCAGAGTGATTAAAAACAAGTATACCTGTATATCCTCCTGCAGAGCAAACAAAGCTTCATTGCTCAGCTGATGGTGCAGCTGCTGCCGCTGAGTCTGATGACTCCGATGACATCATCGTGTCTCCGTCACGTCCTCTGAGAAGCAGAGAGGTCTTAATGTTATAGACTTTCTGTCTGGCTGCATATGATAACTGGGATATTCCAGTATTAAGTCAGGATAATACACACACAATATTTGCTGTCTGCAGACTGTCGCCAGTGTAAGTGCATTTTTTTCTACAGTAATACTTGTAATGTTCTGGGATCTTTTATGACATGAAGTTAAGTGGCACATAAACACCTCACTTTGATCAGGGTCTTATTCAGGATACTGTCAAAATACAATATGTCAATGTATCCCAGTATTTATGTGAGGCTTTTGGATATTAGGAGAATTCACTCACATGAACATGAAATTTACATTCCCATTAGTTTTAACCGATTATTCTTGTGGTTTAACATGTCAACCAAATAGCCTATTTCAAGTGCCTACTGCATGGATTTTCAAATTAAAAGTCCACTTCAGTAATAAATGTACTCATTTCTCATTACCTGATTGACCCTAGTTTACCACATTGCTGTACATTCCTCTGGATTTCACAGGCTTGAAAATAATTAATATATTTTGACACGCCTGATTTGTAACATATAAATGTCAACACACTAAATATATCTTGTCCACTTCATCCATTATGGCTGATTCTGAGGTATGATTGTGAGATCATTTTCAACTGATGCACTGTGAAGTCAAACTGTGAATAAATTAACGAGCAGTCTGCTGCAATACTAAACACAGAACAGTGGAGGATACACACAGAGTATGTCCAATACAATAAATGTTTGTGTTTGGAAATAATCAATGATTAATTAATTAATTATTTATTTAACCAGGAAAATTAAAACCCGTTGAGATCAAGGATCTCTTTCACAAGGGTGACCTGGCAAAGAAGGCAGCAGCACACATCATAAATTACATCACAACACAGTATACAAATACAATAAATGTGTGTACAAACAGCAATACAAAATACACAATGGAATCACAATAAAAGTGCAGGTAGTGCGATTAAAGTCAAGTACAACCACACTGTCCAATGGTCTCACGTTCTAGATCCTTCATAATCACAGCTAAGTCATTCATAGAAATTAGAACGGGCAACTTTAAGTCCTTTTGTAGGGTGTTCCCAGCAGTGGGGGCAGCATTTGAAAGCTCTTGTCCCCATTTCAGTGTGAGCATCAGGTGCAAGACATTTTGTGAGTGCAGCTCATAATGGTTTTGGTTTGTAAGTATGGAGGTCAACAAAGAGAATAGTGGAATACAGTTTTCCCCACATGATGTGTGTCACTTCTAAAATGAAATAAAATGCTGTTTTTGTAAATGAGCCTCGTGTGTCTGCTGTAGTTCTTTCCAGAAAGCAATGGTGGAAAGTAAGTAAATGTATTGAAGTACTGTACAGGGTACAGTTTCGATGTACTTTTCTTTCCATGATTAATTTATATTTTATACTTTTACTCTACAACACTAACACTTCAGAAGGAAACATTTACTTTTTACTCCTACATTCATTGACAACTATAGTTTCTGTTTTAATATTAAGCTTTAACAGGAAGAGGAGCATGATCAACTAGCATTATAAAGCATTATAGCATTATAAAATAATACAATGATATATAAAATAGCATTATGAAATAGCATTATACTATCTGCATAGTAGAATGTTCAGTGTTCCTTTTTACACAATGTTCCGTGTTCTTAGCTGTGTTGCATCTTTACATCCATGCCAACACTAGTTTCACAGCAAGTTTCTTCAGATGATGAACAGCTTTGGTGAGTCTAATGGAGTTTGATGTATCTTAAATAGCTGTTGATTATAGCTTGCTTTAGATGGTTGCTGCTGTTGTGGTGTGAACGAGGTCCAGATGCCCAGCAGCTTGGTTGGAGTCCGTGAGGAATCCCTCTTGAATCCTGATTGTGCTGCTTACATTTTATGGTGGTGGTGGTATAAGTAAATGTGACTGGTTGTTGAGAGTTTATCAATGAGTAATGACAGTTATTTGAGATATATGCAATATCTTTTTGTGATGCAGCAGAATGTCATTCTGCGTAATAGTGGTACATCCTTGATGGTTTCAGTGTAATCAGCTAGCTGAAAAGTATGCAACAGGTCTTAGTCTGCCTCCATGTTCCTGCAATAACACTGATGTCATACAGCCGTTCTTTTCGTCAACAGTCTGTACAAAAGGTCTGTCAGGATTAGGTTTCCCCAAAGTTGGTGTCGTTTGTAATGTCAGTTTTAAGTCAACAAATGCTTGATTGGCTTCAGGTGTCTAGGTCACTTTACATGGTCACCCTTCCCATGAGCTATAGCGCTCAGAGGGGCTTCCAGGACCGAGTAATTTGGAATAAATGACCTGCAGTAGGAACACATTCTTATAAGGGACATTACTTGTTTCTTTGTGACAGGTTTTGGAATGCATTGAATAGCTTCAATACATTTGGGTGAGAGGGATTTGCCATCTGCTCTGATCACGTGACCCAGGAAAACAACCAGAAAAACCCAACAGTCCCTTTTCAATAAACTCAGCCAGGTAAAAAGACTTTAAAATGTGATACATGTGAAAAAGCTTTTCAGTGTAGGAATGGCTTCTCTGTACACACATACAGGTGGGAGGCCGCACTCATGCATCACAGGCTGTGGGAAAGGAGAAATCAGGATTGAAAGTTCTTAAAAGAATCCACGCAGAAGAGAAGCTGTTCACTTGTAAAATGTGTGAGCTTTCAGACTAAATAGTGTCTTCACATTTCCACAGTGAAGAGCCCACTCTGGTGAGGAGCTGTACTGCTGCAAGATCTGTGGGAAGAGATACTTTGAGCTGTCTGATCTGGCAAAGCATACAAGAATGCATACATGCAAGCAGCCTTGTATTTGCAAAATAAGTGGAAGGCAAATCACTGAGTGGTTCGTGGTCAGAACACAAGGACACGCAGTGAGGAGCTGCATGATTGCAGAATTTATGGGTAATGTTATAGTCAGATACTGGAAAACACGATTATGAAACCTGAAACCTTGTTTGTTTGTTTATTTACCTCATATGACAGTATTTATTGTATTTCTATTAGCAACAGTACTTCATTGAAGTCAGTGTAGTCCCTACAAATGTTTGACCTGTTAAAATAATTTTCTTTTTCTAAGAAATCCTCTCTGGTAATGTTGAGTCACTGGTGTTCTGTTAGTTAGACTCATCATTTTAAATTAGCGTTTAATGTTTGACTACTGTGTGTGATACAATCTGTGACGTGACTTTGTTACTTTTTATTTGAGCTGTTTTTATTCATGTTTAACTTGTGCTTTGATACCTGTTTTTAAACTTGTTTTTCTCTTTTTACCTGTAAAGCATCTTTGAGAATCTTGAAAAGCGCTCTATAAATAAAATGCATTATTATATTCTATTTACTTGCTAAACCAAACATATCAATGCGGCAATGTACAGAACTTCAAGCAGAGCCGTGGGGAGTAGGCTCAAGTGGCAGACATGTACAGCTTTCTGTCAGACACAAAGAAATAAACAAATCAAAACATTTTAAATGATTTTATTCTTATTTACCATAGAATTGAATGATTGCTCGGACTTGACCAACTTCAATTTGTCAATGAATTTGACACGTGACATGAAAACATTTGAGCACACCTGTCTGAAAATACTGATTAAAAAACACTGCTAAAGAACATGGAGTTCACCCACAGAAATAGAGATTAATCAAGGAAACCTTGCAAATTCCAGACTAATCATATCAAGGAGACAGTACTACAACTAAGTCTGTTAGAATATCAATGACTATAAACTTTAATAATTAACTATAGAAGAAACCAGATAAAGGAGATTATATTGTTTTCATAGTACTTTGCCTTCATGTCTGGTAGAGTTGAGCAGTTCTCAGCAGACAGCATCAGCAGATGAAGTGAGGATGACATCTGTCTCTCTTCTTCTTACAATGATGGGAAATGAAGTTTTTCTATATAATACCTTATTGAGCAAAGTAACAATACCTGTACAATACTTATATGTGAAATATCATAATACAGAAGTATATTTAAACACATTTAAAGCACAGACACCTATATTATTTTTTTAATTAGAGCTTTAGACTTAAATGAATCTGGTAAAGCTTTACTACTAGAATACATGAGATAGAAAAGACCAATATAACACATCAGCAATTTGTGTCAAGTCTCTAAAATTGAAGCAATCACAAAATGCATACAAGTAGTCAATGAAATCCCACGGTGCACACTGACTCCAGCTGGCAAGATGACAACATAAGTGACAAAAAGCCTAGAATATAGCAGTAATATAGCTGTCACCAGTGTGTACTCTCGTCATGGTTTGGAACATTATGTTAGCGTCAAGTCTCCAATGTTTTGAAAGTAACTGGGTTTTCACTTGCATGGATTCTTGTGTGCTTTTTCAAGACTGTCATCCCAGAGAATATCTTTCCACAGGTCCTGCAAATACATGACTTCTCCTCTGTGTGGGTCTTAATGTGGATCAATAATCCACTGTGAAATCTGAAAGATTTTCCACACGTTTTGCAAGAATACGGCTTCTCGCCTGTATGGATTCTTTCATGAGCCGTCAATGACACTCTCTGAATGAATCCTTTACCACAGGTGTTGCAAACAAATGGTTTCTCACCTGTATGGATTTTTATGTGAGTGTTCAGTCCTGACGTATTACAAAAACTTTTCCCACAGGTGTTGCACATATATGGCCTCTCACCTGTGTGGAATCTCATGTGTATAGAAAATTGGGAGAAAAACTTAAAAAATTTCCCACATATGTCACATCTAATAGGTTGTTTCCCTCTAACAGTGCGGTAGTGAATTTCAGACAAAGGAGAGTTGAGTACATTGTTGCTGTCTCGTTTGCTTTTGTGATGTTTCCATGAAACAGCATCTCTTTTTGATCTAGTGTCTCCATGTCTGCTCTCAGCTTTATGGGAGCTGTGAGAGAGGAGCTGCTGACTGTTACTTTGTTCTGCTACCTCAGAGCTTTCAGCTAAAAAGTAGCTTAGAGGCTTTTCCTCTATCGCAGCCTGAATTTGATCAATACTCAAGTTCAGAGACTGATCATCACTGTGGTCACTTTCTTCATAAGTAGGAGTTAGCATTAAGTCCTCCTGACTGGTGCAGAGTTCCTCCGGTTCCTCTTTAATCTGTGGAGGCGTTGGTTCCTCGTGGTCCAGACTGGAGCTCCTCTGCTGTATACAGTGCTGCTGGTCAGTGACAACCTCCTCCTCCTCCTCCTCCTCCATATAAACATGTTGCTCTGGGAGCTCTGGAGGGACAGAAAACAAAGGGAATAGGATCCGACTGCAATGTTAAAGAAAAACATGAGAGTCATCAAGCATGAAATACTCAGAATCCTCTGCCATGGGTGCATTTCAATGGAAGAAAGTTAGAAAGAAGTTTGCAAGTTGCAATTCTTGTTCATTGTATATCTTAGAAAAAGTTACATTAAAAAATTTTTTTTTAAATTGCCAAAATATCCAAATGCACCTTTACAGTACATGATTATAAAATACGTGTCCAGTACGTGTTTATAAAGCTAAAAAAAAATATTGAACTGTTTTTGAGTTACGGTTCTTATTTGCACGGTACTGTATGATGTGTATACAATCATTTTCTAATAATAACAATGGTGCGTATTGTTTGTTTAACGTTTTTATGTCCAAGTGCTTTAATTTACATTTTGAATATTTTATTTGTTGCCTGTTTTCAGGATGAATCTTTACAGAAGACCACGTGGGAAATAAGTGAATTTTAAATATATGAACGTTTTCCAATAAATAAGGGTAAGGAAATGTGATGGGCAGATGGATAATTAATGGGCTAATTATCCCCTCATGGCAGGGAATAATTAGCATTAATTAATCAATTAGGATTACTGAAAATATCAATCGAATTCCCTTATTTTGTGATATTGAAATAATTAGGTTTTACAAACCTATCCTGTGTAGGTATACAGTTGGTTTCCAAAATATTTCCAGCAGTTTTCGCTGACGATGGATCTCTTCCTCGTACTCAACGATCGTTTTTTTAAAAACAACAAATATTTCTTCAGCAGCGACAGCTAGTCGCTCATTAACAAGCTCTCTCAAATGCTCGACGGACGACATTGTGTCCAGTCTCGAATTGAAATGATTCGATTAAACCGGAAAAACATGCCCGCCGGGATTTCCGTCCCCCCTCATTTCCGCTGGGTGTCACACTGAGAAGTTCCGACAGTCGAAGTGCGTCGGTTTTCTTTCCGCTTTCATTAGCTGCGCCACTGACACTGTTTAATTGGGACCGTGATGGTGCTGTAGACATTCTGTAATCACAGTATATTGTGCTGAAATATACCATTCATTCAAACTTTCATCTACTCGTTTTCTTCTGACAGAGTGGTTTTGTGTAACGCTTTTTTGGAGGGTGGACATTAGGACAAGAATGGCTTAGCCAACACTGTCATCTAGAGACCACAACCAGGAGCTGTGCGGGAGTCAGCTCCCATATTAAAATGCTGGTGGTCGTATTTTATACACATACAGTACCAGTCAATAGTTTGGACACAGTTTCCCATCCACTTGAATGGGAAACTGTGTCCAAATTTTTGACTGGTAGTGTACATCAGCACAATTCATAGAATTTAATAATACACATGACTGTAATGCAACTTCAGATACTAAAAAACAGTCCAACAACAAACAGTATTTTTTTTAACTTTTTTTTATTTAATGTCCAAAAGTTAGCAAGAGAACATTTGTGTAGCTCAAGGTTTGTTCAGGCCTACAGACCCAGATCAAGACCAGACTACTGTCTATACTAGTATCTACAGGAGGACCAGTTTCGGTTTTACACCTGAAAAGTGAGACCACTTTCTTTGGCCTGACTTTTCTGGTGTCGCCAAGTCTTGATGCTCAAACAGGGTATTTTCCAAAGGGCTGTTTGAGGGTTAAGACTGTCCATCTGGTTAATCCTGACTGATATGAGTCTCTATTCCTGACTGTAGATCTAGAAGCATATCCTGTACCACTTCTTCTTTTGCTGGTTCTGGATCTCGAGGTCTTCCAGCTGGGACACCATGGCCTTCCCCTTCTCCTCCCGCTCCTGCTTGTTTTGCAGCAGAGTCTTCTTGAGAGCCTCTGTCTCCTGAAGGAGAGACGACTTCTCCTCCTGTCATTGGATCTGACTGCTGTCCAACTGATGCTCAGCTTCCTTAAGAGCAGCCTTCAAGGTGTTAAACTCCTTTTCCTGCTGCTCAAGCTGAGCCTCATACAAATATCTGGATCGTTCCGTCTCTTCTAACAGGGAGGTTCTCTCCTGCTGGAGGTGGAGGCACAAATCTTCGGACTTGTTCCAGGCAGCTTGCAGTTTTGCTGTCTCTGCAAGGGATTCATCCAGCTGGGCTTGATGGGGCCTGAGGCCTTGATCAGAAATCTGACAAAGTGTGATTAACTGACTAGACTGGTAGACAAATTCACTTATTTTTAGTCAGAAATTACCTCTCAAAATGTTTTTTTTTCATGTTTTCAAAGGTTTTCAGTGATGAGAACTGATCAGTGCTTGTTCCCTGATATATCCATCAATCATAGCACATAATGAGACCACTTTTACACACAAGTATAATATCGCCAGCCATCTGCATGTGTAGTAATCATGTTACACTACACGTTCCGGCAAAATACCAGTATGCAGCTACATTTTTTTACAGTATCGTACGTGTACTCAAATAAAAACCCAATTTAACCAGTTTCCTCCAGCTATTTCCAATATTTTAATATGTTTAAGTGACACATTCCAGGAAGGCAAACTTCACTTGCTCATAAACCTTTATTAAGTTCACTGACCAGGGTCTGAGCTAGACTTTCAGCACAGAGCTTTGTATAATGACTTCTGATAAAGTCATTTTGAAATTCACAACTGAAGAATACTGATCCTGTGCTATGCATAAACAAAATTTGTCACGTTGGACCAAACAAGTCTATGTCTAAGAAAAAATACAATAAAGCGACTTTGTCACACAAGCTTGTTTTAAAGAACAAACAAAGAAGATAGTAACAGGCCAGGTGTACTGTCCCAGTCAGGGCCTTTCTTACAGGGAATACACAGAAAAGACACAGAGTTCTACAACACTACAGTGCATGTTCAAATACAAAGTCTTTTGTGATTTTGCTATTGCTAACAGTTGATAAATATTATAGACTCCAATTATATATTTTAATATACTGTAATTATTGATCCAGATCTGGGTCCATTTGCACATAGTGGTGCAACATCATGAGTTGTCCATGCCTTGGTCATTTTTATTTTGAGTGGACAATTATTTTTCATGATATTGACAAAGTGTTAAAAAAAAGAAGGTCCAATCTCTCAATGTTGAAGAAAGGGAAAAAGTGATCCAGAATCCGCAACCGTGCTCAGATCACCCTCAAAATTCAATCGTCTTCCTTGACCCAAAATCCACCTCTAAACAAAAGTTAATCAAAATCCGTTGTGTCGTTTTGAGATATGTTGCAGACAAACAGTCACTTTAATTCTCCTTAGCAGAGTAACGCGCATTACTATCATTTCACCGTTAGAGGGCGCCCCATATCCTCGCTCCCTCTATCACTGTGTGTAGAGCTGGAGCTGCCGCAAAGCCCCGTCCTCCAGGGCTTTTTAATCACCGTGTTTGCCTCACGCTCCCAACAATATCATCCAATTGAAGAGCCGCAGCGCTTAATGCACTCGACCGCCGATCATCGTGGGAACAGCACCGAGGAGCGCAAATCATTATGATTTAGGAGAGAGAAAACGACGACATAGTCAAACTGAGAAAAAAACATATGCATATTAAAGACTGGGTTGCGTGTAACCCTTAATCTGCTTTCGAGGAAGGTCGTCAAAACAACGCGCCTCGGTGAAATGTGACCGTCATTCCGTTATTTTCAATGTGGTTACAGCTGGCTCGGTACGGCCGCGTTGATGCAGCAGGGCACGGCTGTGGTCCATTCTGCCACCGGAGCTGGGAAGACAATAGGTGAAATAAACGACGGCCTGGACTCCCAAGACTACGTTAAACAAGACTCTGCGTCCGCTTTGGCTCTACTAGGTAGGTTAATAAGGTCTCTGTCGCCCCCGGGCAGAGCTTCATGTCCGCAGGCGGATTCCTGCAGATCTCCGCCGAGTTGCCTTGACGACTTGGTGAGACTGCGGTACTTTTGACGGACAAAGCAGGTTAAATGCGAGCTAATCCGGGTCCGCTAGCAATTTGTTCACTCTGCGTGTAAGAATAAATAAGGCTTGAGGCTTGAATTTAATGAGGATACCTTGGACTGAGTTGGCCTACATGTGTTGGAGTGGAGTCAGTATGTAGAGAGAGTCGTGGTTCTGAACGGGTTCTGATATAATGGCCATGTCACCCTTTACAATACATGTTATCGTTTGATGTTTTGCCATATCGGCGTAAATTGATACGAGGCAGCCGTCAGCCATGCTATTGTGCTACACCGCTAATTCATGAGCAGTGTTATCAAATACAGCATGACCTCATCGGTTGAATTGGCTAGAATGATTTTAAATGACATGTTAGGTCTAATATTCACTGTAATGTGTTATTATGTTTGTAATGACACTGTTATATGACACTAATATGATGCCTTGATGCAGATACATTACATTCCATATTACAAGGCAATTACACCGAGAACTCTTAACGGAAAAGAGCAGCCAGGAACACAGTGAATGTCAAAATGATCACATTTATTCATTACAACTGAGTTTGAGAGAAAACTGAAATGAAGTAATGCATCACCGTTGTTGTGTTTTGGCCTTTTTAACCACACACACAGCATGTACAGATTTATCATTGAGAGGTAAATGCATGCAAAAAAACCAGAAGTGCCAATCCATAGTGAGGAAGGGATACTCCTGTGTTCCATAAGAACATTAAGAAATAATAAAAAAGCAAACTAGACAGGGCTCAGAGAGCACAAATCCCCACCAAGGCAGCTCAAAAAGCAATAGTCCCATTATAGTTTGACCCAATGTGACTCCTTGACCATGAAAACCTACCTCCTAGAATTTGGAATCACATCGGTATCACTATTAATGTGATCGTTAAAAATTATATTTCATTCATTTTTCTTCAGGCTCTAGCTCTAAAATTTGATGATGTCTTTCATGACACTTGCCCCACCCCTCCACCCAGTTTCATGGTAATCCATCAAGTAGTTCATGTGTAATGAACAGTAATGGTCCAAAAGGCATCTCAGATCTTGCAGTGTTGCTCCAAAATGTAATGGGCTCTTCCTTGCCTTATGCCCACCCATCCAACAAAGTTTCATGAAAATCCGTTAAGCAGTTTTTGTGTAATCCTGTTAAAGGACACGCAGACAAACCAACGCCAGTGAAAACATTTCCTCCTTGGTGGACGATATTACATTGATTGGCATATTTATTTCACGCTCGCTGGTGACTCATCACTGATAACTTATCAAATTGGCCTTTTAATTATGTCAGTCATCCGCAAACAGTATCATCAACAAGGACTGGATGCCGAAACTGCATTTTTCTTCCTATGTTTGGTGAAAGGACACCAATACTAGCTCATTTCTAGCTGTTCCTGTCTTGAAAGGTGGTGTGAATTGAGCATGACTTTATCGCTGCGCCCTGTTAACCTACAACGGTCGTAAATTTCTCTACAGTGTTCGAGTGAGGCATCGGGTTTAGAGAGTGAAGTGACAGCGGCTGGTAGCTGGATCAGGATGGCGGCCGTGGTGAACTACTCTCCACCTTGGTGGGTGAATCTTCTTCACCGGTTGCCCCATTTCAACATGGAATTCCAGCTTGTAAGCAGTGATTTCAGACCGGAGGACTCCGAGTATCAGAAGGTAAGACAAGAAAGGGGAAATAACAATCCTCCACTCAAGAATTCACCATGCCCAACATCATGCAGCATCACATTATCATCCCACCTCCTGCCAGCACTGTAATTTCACAGCAGAGTGGCCAAGTGGTGACTAAAGCTGCCCTGAAAGCAGAGAGCTGTGGATTCCATCCCTGCACCAATCAGTGCTGTGCGTGAGAGAGAGAGAAATGTCCTTGAATCAAGACTCTTCGGAGACTATTAGTCGATTAGTAATGTTGTTCCCAACCTGGCGATCAGGACTCATAATGGCTGCAATAAAAATCTAAAGATTAATAGCATAGAAAACAAAAGGACAAAAATATCAGTTCTAATAAGTGTTAGACGTAAGATAAATAGATCTGATGGACATAATAGCTATGAGCTTGGACTACTGGTTAGAGAAAACAAGCCACTGGGGCCACCATCTTGGACTTATAAAAATATTTTACACAATTTTCTGATATTTTATTGGATTGACAATCAATTGAAAGTACAATTAGACAGAAAAGCAGAACTAATTGCAGTTGATTGATGATAAAACATCGTCTTAGCTTGATCTCAAAGAGGGGCTTTGACCCAGTTTTACTGAATTTCATTTGAATCCCCTAACAAGGTGACTTTCAGGTCTTCTCATTAGAAAACACAGCCCTGCTAGCCGACACAAAGCCAAGACGCATCGTCTAGCATCCCACATTTCATGCTCTGCAGCCGCCCCTCCGTGTAGTTTGCTGACTTGTTCGGAGAGAGGAGGGAGGGCGTGCAGGCTTACGATCTGAGCGTGGGAAGGCACCCACAACCATGACCAAGGGAGGGAGAATGGAACTGAAAAGAGATGCAGGGAGGGAGGAGGAGGAGGAGTGAGAGAGATAAAAAAAAAAGACACTGATTGGAGGCCAGAAGAGAGTGAGAAGGCTCTGTGAGCCATGGGAGGTGCTTCTAAATTGCCAAATAGCCACTTCCTGTGAGCTATTCAGTGTTTAACTAAAGGCTTTTGTGTGTGTGTGTGTGTGTGTGTGTGTGTGTGTGTGTGTGTGTGTGTGTGTGTGTGTGTGTGTGTAACCACTGGAATTTTAAGGACCACTCTTTTAAGACTAATTACATCCTGACATATTAGCAGACGGGGCTGTTTCTATGTCACTGAGCATTCTGCACTGCATGATCATATGCTTGTTAAATGTACGTTAGCTGTACGTGTTACGCTGCATGTACTGTATGTATGTCACATGCTGCATTTTCTCTTTCTGTGTCAGTGCATATTTAGCACTTAGTGTTGTTTGTTGAGGTGAGGTCACAGATTTCCCTCAGGGGTTGTGTGTGTGTGTGTGTGTGTGTGTGTGTGTGTGTGTGTGTGTGTGTGTGTGTGTGTGTGTGTGTGTGTGTGTTTGTGTGTGTGTGTGTGTGTGTGTGTGTGTGAGAATATAGGGGTTCCATTCAGAGTGAAATCATTCATTCTGGTTAGACAAGTGGAGGGAGAGGGAGGCACAGAGGGTGAGAAAAACAAGAAGAAGGAGGTTGAATTGGACTCAGGGAGGAAGGAGGCAAAGGGGGTGAGAGTGAGAAGGGGAGGGCTGTAGTCTGTTGTGAAAGAATGCTCCCTTTCTTTCTTTCTTTCTTACACTCTTTCACTGAAGCCCTTCTTTAGAGCGGCTCAGTATATCTGTCTCAAAGGCTTTCATGCATCCACTCATCCAGCTGAGAGACACGCACACACACACAAACAAGGTCCTACACAGTGTACTTTAGTGCAAGGTGTCCGTCATAACAACACAACACACACTCATGCATTCCAACACAATAGAGAGCAGCTTTTTCCAGCAGCGGTGCTGTTGTGTCCATGAGGATAAGATGCCGGCCCGTATTCATGAGAGTCAGAATAGATTCAAATTAAATGACCTTAGAATCATTAGATAAGATTATTCGTGTTTGTCTTTTGTGTCTTAATGTACAGCTTTTGACATTTATCTGTAGAAATTCATATCAAAATATTAAATGTCACAGAACAGGAAATCACTCACACCATTTACTGAGCATTAAAAGTTAACAGTTTTCTGCATTGTGATAAAACATTTTCTAAAGTTAAAATTCTCTCCTCCCTTCTCTCATAGCTCACGACCTCCCACTGACCCTCTCTCTCCTGTCCTCTTCGCCTCTCTTTCCTCCCTCACCTGCACTACCAGTCTTTTTTTTCTGTAACACAATTTAGCACTTAGATAGTCAACATGTTACCAGAGTTTTATTTACTCCATTCTGTATTGATATTTCTACATTGAAATCCAAAAGAAACTGAAAGTTTTTTTTTTTTTTTTAGATATTGTATTAATCCCACAGGGGGAAATTCTTTCTCTGCATGTGACCCATATCCCTGAGGAGCAGTGGGCTGACACTACATGAGGCACCCGGGGAGCAAATTGGGGTTCAAAGCATCTTTGCTCAAGGATATACTTCAACTTGTAAACTTGCAGGGGCTGGGGATCAAACCACTGACCTTTTGTTCCGTGAACGACCGCTCTACCTCCTGAGCAGAGGGTAGGGATTTGATTCACTTGTCGATGAGTCAAAACAGTTCCAAGATGGTGCTCACAGTGTGCGAGTGAAAATCATTAGTAGCTCGTTGATATTAATGATGGTGAGACATTTTAGCAGCGGCGGTGCTGGATGAATAATGAATATAGGGGAAAGACTGGGCAGGGATTCCTCTGTGTGGTGATTTTCTTTCTGATGTTATTTGGCACAGGTTGATTTGTATTCAGCTCAGAAGCTGGTCAGAAGGTTTCCTCACATTCTTTATTTCCCCTGTGCATACGTTTTATTCTGTTAAACAAATAAGAAAACTGAAAAGCAGCATTCATGACATGTCCGTTTGTTTGTTGGATTGTCGGCAGGATTACGTAAAAACTACTGAGTGGATTTCCATGAAACTGGGAGGGAGGCTGGTTCTTGTGCCAGAAAAGACCCCATTCAATTTTAGCGCCGATCTGAATAAAGGGGTGGATCTGGGATTCTTTTCCACTTTCTATAACATTGCAAGATCCGTCATTTTTCAACATTTTCTTTCCTTTCTCAGGGTATAATGCTTGAATCTTGTTGAAAACAAACATGCATATTTAGGTTTATTTGGTATCTATGACTTTGTGCAATTTGATGCAGATCCAAGTGAAAATCTGGATCCATCAGATTTAAATATGTTTTTTTAATAGAATGCGTTCTGGGCTATGAATCTGATGTTGGATAAGGCTTGATTGAATTGAAGGGACTGTTGGACCTTGGCAGAGGTATGCACTCTACTCGGTGCCATTCTAGTTTTCCAAAGAAAGTCGTTCTCTGATGACTTTAACTTAATAGGGGAATGGTGACTTTGTGGCTTTATGCAACAAAACAGTTTCATTTTTTTCCCAAGGAGCTGAAATAGGAGCTCTTATCCTGAGCTTCTTGCAAGGCGCTGGAATAGCTTGTGTGTCTATCTGTGTGGACGCATGTGCTTGTTCTGTTTGTATTATGGTGGAATCGCAGAGTCAGCTTCCAGCCCCAGTTGAACAGCTGCAGAGCATTACAGATGAATCATGTGACCTGTAATGACATACATACTGTCAGCTGTGGAAAATGAGACTTGATCTGTATTTTGTGTAGTATGCTGCAGTTTGCAGAGTAGAGGACATTATCTCACGGCAATTAGAAAAGGATCACAGTGGATCAAAGATGACAAAAGATGGCACTCTTGAATCTTTTTGGTGTTTTAGATGAAAAAGATTTTGTGTGAATACACATTTTGGTTTGGTTGCTCTTTGACCCAGAATATTACAAGAATGAACCTGAGGTCAGTCAGTGAGAGGATAGGAGGCAAAGCCATACTACAGAGGAACATGCAGACACAAAGAGTGCAAGGACAACTCTCTGAAGTGGAAGTGATAGATGCTGTCAGCTCAAACACTCACACACACATTCACAGACACACACACACACACACACACACACTAACGGACAGATTGAAAGTGGATCACTGTGCCTGGGCGTTAAACATTTAGCCCCTCCTCCAGCCTGCAAGCTGATCTCCAGTAGCAGAGATGTGTACACACACACACACACACACACACACACACACACACACACACACACACACACACACACTCTTACATCTAAGCAGACACACACGCATGCACAACCAAGCTCACCATGCTTATTAGTAGCTAATTGATCCATGCTTAATCTGCTTTGATGGTTTGTCAGCCCAACAGTTAATCTAGGGGCCATCATACTCAGTGGGAGGAGACCTGGTCCTCAGTCAGATTATAAATAAGCATTAAGCTTTTACACCAGACATCAACAGTCCTGGATCAGTTGTCATTGCTTCATATGAGTAGGTGATCACATTTTAGTATGAGGTAATTGCAAAACTCAAAGGTCAGCATTCTCTTAGGGTATGTGGTACCCAGTAGTAGATTAAATAGAAAACTATTTTAAGTTTTTTTAAAGCAGTTTTTAAGCATTTAGTTTTTAAGCAATTTTAAGAAAAAAAATGGAAGGTTTTGATTGATGGATTAAAACGGTTTCATTGTGGTTTCATAGCGCTGCAACTAATGGTCATTTAATTTATTCATGATGAAAAAAATAAGGTAATTTTAATGTCCCAAAGTCCAAGGCCCTACAGGGTATGATGTTTGTTTTATGTGACCAAGCGCACAAAACCCAATGATATTAGGTTTAATATCAAACATGACCAAAAATACTTTATAATGACTGTAATGTTAACTGATCTGTCATTTGCCACTTTATCTGGCTCATCCGATTCTCATTCCTGTAGCCTGATTTATGATGAGGATATCATTAAAACAAACATTTGTTGAATAGGTTGAGGCTTTCGTTCTCATTCTGCAAAGCTTAATGCATCATACGTTATATGTAGTTTAAGCCCCGTTGTTAATTTTAAAGGCACAAGTGATCAAACAATGCATTAGTGCAGCAGAGTAGGCCTTTAGCATAGCACAACGTCTCTAGTGCTAAGCTTGCAGATAATAACATAGGATAATACCAGAGACAGCGCTTATCTCCCCCTCCTCTCCCACCAGGATCCTCTCATATTCTCCCGTCCCCCACTCATCTGTTGATAGGGGTGTACCATATCATATTGTTCATGACAATAGCCTTTAATTTTTGATTTGAAAGAAAACAATTGCTATCCTTGTAATGGCAATGATCCGACCTGTTGACGTAATCGTGTCATACTGTTGCACAAAAGCATGGCTGAAAGTGGAAGTTACGATCTCACAACTCTCTTCAGGAGAAGGAGCTTTTTTTCAGTCATCTGGAAGTGGTTTAGATGGAAAAGATAGATAGAACAAACCATGCTAATGTGTGCAAAAACACAAACAGGAAAAGGAGGCAATGCAACAAACTTTACCAAAGGCCTCCCGTGTGAATATAGTGAGCTATTCCTGTCTGATTATTGTGCATCAGTCAGTCAAAGTCACTTTAGCGGGACTGTTTTGTAATGCTTGTAATTTCCTAGCTGTAGGTTTAGAATGCAGGCACTAAAATTTGTCCTTGGTGTCCTGGTGTTTGAGAATTAGCCCTATTCTCTCCTTTCAGATGCCACATTACCTCACTGCAGGTCACCTCCTATTATACTGTACACTGCAGGTCTCTAGTGACCTACTAGCCCGGCTGACTGCAGCCCTCCAGATTTGACACAATGCCCTTTCCTGGCCTGGTTATACATCTGCCACATTTCACACGGAAATGCTGACCTTATTAGGCATTATTGTTCAATGTGAAAAGAGATCTGTGTCTTTGGAGACAAGCTAGTTACAACATATCAGCTGGTTCTAGTTTGACCGGTTACTCTGAACAGTTCTTTCTCAATGATGTTCATGGAAAATAGAAAACCATATCAGGACACTTACAATCCCAAAATGTTGTTGCAACTTGATTTATCTTGTGACCACTTTTGGGGATCCAACCCCAGATTGGGAACCACTGCTGCAGGATATAGGCTTTACATTGAGATATCATCCCTGATATATTTTGATAAAAGAAACAAAAAGCATATTTAATGCATTTGAGAATACAGTCAAACCTTGTCTAGTGACCATGTCTATGAGGCGACCACCAGCTCATAATGATAATTTTTCACAGTTCTTTTTTAATCCCCATTAACATAAGCATTAGGTTTCCTGTATAAGAAGCCCACCTGTCCAACGCGACCGTGACCAGCATGTTTCAAGACCCACAGGCAGCCAATCACTGGCTAGAATTAGTTTTCTTGTTCAGTGTTAAACGTAAACAGTGCAAGCTATATAAGGTGGGACTTTTCCAGGCAACGTTCAGTCATTTACTTTCTCAAGAGAAGGAGAGAATACTTGGACAACTACAAAAACAACGCTCCAAGAGGCAGGAAGAGAAACGCCAGACTGACAGGAAACCAGGAAATCAACCGACTCTGCTAGGAGTTTTTCTGCGACACAGCATCTGGACTTGCGCCGTGCACCGGACCAGAGGACCTCTGTAAAACGACTCCAAAGCTTCCAACAGCTGGCTGGAGCGTTTCAAGAAACGCCATAACATTGATGCTAACAAGATGGTCGGCGGTAACAACACCGCGGTGGAGGACTGGATGAAAAATCATCCCCAAAATCACGGCCGGCTACTTTCCAGAGGATATCTGCAACATGGACGAGTCCGGACTCTTTTTCCCGAACGACGTAAACAAAGACATTGTTTGTGAAAGAAGAACAATGTAGCAGGGAAGGCAGGAACAATATGGTCTGACCTTCATGTTGTCACAAACATGGCAGGAGGAAAGGAGAAGCCAGGCCACGATGTTTTAAGAACATTATACAACATTAAAGTCTCCTCATCGCCGGTTACCAGGCTGGGGTTGCCAACACGGGGGTTGTGACCCTCCGCGGGGTCGCAAGGCGCCAATCTTAGGGTTGGGAGATGACTGTCAGAAATCAAATAACATTTAAAATGATTTAAGATCAGTTTAGATTAG